>VBVR01006461.1:0-10231 GCA_011638315.1 Tetramorium parvispinum | reverse complement strand
AGCGAGAAATCGAGAGAGAAAATGTATGTGTACAACTGGTCGATGCACGTGAGCGCCCGCGTCTGACGGTGAGCCGCGCCGTCCCTAGCTACCTTCTGTATCCGTCCCGTAATTTGCAAACTATTTCCTCTTGTATCTTAAAAATTAAGCTTCGGACAAAATTTTCGTTAAGTAAATATCGTCTTAGAATTGTCTCAGGAATATGTCAGTAAATTGGTGAATGGTTATTTTGAATCACCCTGTATATACTCCACCGACTCAGACAAATTAATCCACCCTTTACATACTAGCAGACTGGTCACTAAGCATGTCCGGAAGACGACAAGGACATCGTCGAGATCAAGAAGCTGGGTAGGGGAAAGATTATGGCCGAATTCAGGACGACGGCGACGGCGAACAACCTGATTGAGTCCAGAGTTTTGGAAGCCTACAATCTTCGCACTTTCATCCCGGCATACAGAACCAGCCGCGCCGGCATCATCAGGGGCATCCCGCTAGAGATTGAAATGGACGCTATCATCGAGGGACTATCCTCTCCTTCTTCGGTGATCGAGGCGAGGCGACTTCCCCGTCGGATCAGGGTGGATGGCGCTGTCCAGAACTCCCCCTCATCTTCGATCTTGATCAGATTCGCGGGTCAGTCGCTCCCTAAATCTGTTTTTCTTTTTAAAATTAAATATGATGTGTCGGTATATATTCCGAGAACAAAAATTTGTTACAATTGCTATCGCGTAGGACATATCAGCGTAGCATGTAAGAGTAAAGCTAGATGCCTGCGGCTAGATCTACTGCGGGGAGAATAGACATGACTCTAATGCAGACCCCTGTTCCAGGACAGATCTCGTCCCTTCTTGTATAAACTGTGATAGACAACACATCGCGGTCTTGGCTGACTGCCCAGTAGTGGCAAGATATAGAATGGTTTTGGCCCTTGCGTCGACTGAGAATTTCCCTCTTCCGGAGGCCCATAAAAGACTGGCGAGGAGAACACATCCTCACCCCGCCGCTAACTCTGACCTTAGGCTGGATTTTTCCGGCTATCCACTGCTTAGAGAGGCCGGGGATGACTCAGGGGCCCAGGGTGGTCGCCCCGCACAGTTTTCAAACACGTCTAGTAAATTCACCCACCAGAACCGCTTCTCGGTTTTGGTAGACGCGCCGGATCCCCCCTCCCTCTTCGGTCCGTCATATGTTCGGGTGGTTCGCGGTCGGGCTCTTCCTCCGCTAAGCGATGTAGCTTCACATCCTCCGCGCAGAGAGCACAAGGATGAACTTGGGTCGCATGCTCGTCGCCCGTGGGGTAATCGCGGGTCGGAGGTCGGTGGGAAGCCGGGTCCCTCCCCTTCCGGGGGGACCGGGTCTGCCTTCGGAGCGCTTATCCCATGACAACAGCGAACGGTCGGCTCGCTCGCCTAATAACGGTGTTGTTTTTTCTTATTCACTTTATAATTCAATCGGGGAATCATCCCTAGGCGGCACTCCGATGCGGCTGCCTGGGTTCTGCGGCGAGCTTTTGTCTTTTTTGTCCGAAAAAATCGTTCGCCTGCTTCTGCGGAGAGATATGAGGGCTATAGTTGACTGCATTGTCGATTTCGCTAAGAACTACATTTTGAATCACGACTTTCTCAAACTGATTGCACGTGCTGCGTTCAACAACGATAGTTGTGACTCTCGGGTAAATGTCTCGCGGCACTCCGCGGATTCTAATTCAAACAATGCATCAGAGTAATGGACGGCGGCAAACCAAAGGGGCAAGCACTAGCATCCTGCAGTGGAATTGTCAGGGCACGCGTGGCAAGCTTCCGGTTCTGCAGGCGGTGGCGGGCGAGTACGATATAGTTTGTTTACAGGAAACGATACTTTTCGACCATTCGATCTTTTATATAAGCGGCTTTAACGCGCTTCGAAAAGATATCACCGGTCCAAATAAGCGTGGAATCTCCATTCTAGTCAATAATAACTTAACTTACTCAGAGGTCAACTTAGACGCACACATCCGACAACATAGCTCAATTGAATTACAAGGCATTATTATTCATACAGATTCACTACCAATGTTACTTCTTAATGTATATAGACACCCGTTAACGGTCACGCCGTACGCCTTCTTTGAGAATTTACTTAACTTTGCTTCCAGTTTTCAACAATACATCATAGTTGGCGATTTCAATGCGCATCATTATTACTGGCATAGCCCTCGCGAGGATCGCGCCGGCGTGACTCTTGCTCGGGCCATCGATCACTTTAATATTAATATTCTGAATGACGAGATTCCTACGCTTATTTCCAGACCAAATCAAAACTCCTCGGTCCTGGCTCTATCTCTGGTCAGTAGCCGGCTCGCTCCGTCTTGCACCGCCTGCACTCTGAATGACAATCTAGGCAGTGATCACTTCCCCGTGCACACTCTCATCGGGAAGGACGGGGCCCGTAAGAGGAAGTTCGTATACAGGCTTCACCTGTCAAGGGAGCAGCTCTCCGCTTGCTTAATTGATCCTCCGACGATGGATCCGCGGGCCTAGAGACTTACGACGGATTTATTAAATTGATCAATAGTAAAATTGACAATATAATTCCGGAGAACTTTAGACGTCCCAGAACCATAATTAATAACAATAAATGCGATGCGACCTCCCTGGTGGGATGACAACTGCCAGTCGGCCATCGCATCTAGGAAATCTGCTCTCAATGAGTACAAGAAATCTCCCACTTTGCATAATTTCAGAGTTTATAGAGAAGAATCCAAAATATGTCGCAAGACTCTGAAAAAGCAGAAGAGGCGGAGCTGGAGGAATCTCTGCGGTTCCTTTGATTTTAATACCCCTATCATTAAGCTCTGATCACTCATCAAGAGTTTCAAAAATAGAAAGCTCGCTGCAAAAAAAAAAATTTCTGATTTTTCCTTGCGTGAGAGGGTTGCGGGGAGATGATCTCGAAACTCTGCCCCCCGTCGTGCCTGTCAGCCCCGAACTCTGACATTAACTTGTTTCGTGAGGAGGATGCTGGTTGCACCGCTGCCTTGAACGGCGCTCTGGACAGTCCCTTCTCCGTGGATGAGGTCAGGACTGCTATTCTCACTTCCAAAAAGAACTCGGCCCCTGGCCTGAATCAGCTACACAACCGGATTATCTCGGCTCTCCCTGATTCATATATAGTCGCTCTAACGAAGATCCTTAACTTGATGTTCTTGCAGGGCGTCTTTCCTGCGGAATGGCGCCGTTCCCTGATTATTTTGATCCCTAAACCGAGTGGGGAGAGCGTGCGTCCAATATCGCTATTATCTTGCTTTCTAAAAACCATGGAAAGAATCGTATACAATAGATTATTGTGGCATGTGGAATCGGGGGGCTTTCTCCCCGATTTCCAATTTGGCTTCCGATGTGGAAGATCATGCATAGACAACATTGCGAGTCTTGTAAGCTTTATCCACGCTAGCTTCGCGCTGGGGAAGGTTGTGGTCTGCGCATTTGTAGACATTCGCGGCGCTTTCGATAATGTTATTCCTTCTATCCTCATTCAGGACTTAAAGGAAATCGGCGTTCCTGCGCAAATTAGAAAATTTATCGCTAACCTTACTTTGGAGAGAGAGGCATTTTGTGGTGGATGGTCACTTGAGGGGCCCTTTTTGTTGCACACAAGGACACCCCACAGGGTTCCATCCTCAGCCCCCTCTTGTTTAATATATATTTGAGGGGCATCAAGAGCGGTCTGGATGCGAACTCGAGCATATTATAGTATGCGGACGATATTGTTCTTTTGGCGCCTTCCAGGAACTTAAAGTCAGCATCTGAGAGTATCCAGCGTTCGATCGACGGCATTTCCGAGTATCTTCGTGGGAGGGGCCTCGAGGTTTGCGCCTGACAAATCTCAACTTGTCATCTTTAACAGGAGACGTCAGGGTATTGTGGACCCCCCGATCATTAAGGGAGGAGATCATCCCATCCCGCTCGCTCATGAAACCCGCTTCCTCGGGATGTGGCTTGATGAGAGATTGGATGTCCGACGCCATCTTCTATTTCTCATCAACAAATGCAGAAAACTGCTGGGTGTCATTTCGTCTCTTTCAGGGATCAAGTGGGGTTCTCACCCGTCTCTCCTACTGACAGTCTAAAGAGCCACCCTACGTAGTGTTGTGGAGTATGGCTGTCAGATATTCCGTTTTAGGGGCAACTCTCTGCTTCTCCTCAAGATCAAAAGGTTGCAATACCGCGCCATCCACGTGGCGCTGGATCTCAGGGTCTCGACCCCGATCAGCGCACTGTTGGCGGAGGCTAGGGAACCATCCCTGGAAGTAAGGTCGATGAAGCTGTCTTCTAAATTCATTTATAGAAACCTCTCTAGTAGCAACAGTATCCCTGTTAAATATCTCGAGTTTCTTATAGACGCGACCTTCTCACGCAGAAGGCACGAAAGGATCCGTCGCGATTTTCCTCTGTTGGATATTTTCTGTCGACTGAGGCCCATGCGCAGGACCATGTTTAGATCAATAGTTCCTCCATAACTCGATCTCTGTTTCCGGGCCATGGTGCACGTCCCGGACATAGATCTCTCCTTGAGTAGGTTGCATGGAGAAGTGTCTCTTTCAAAATTGCGGAGCGCCTTCCATGAACTGCTGCGGGGTGTCCCGGGGGATAGCATTGTGGTTTATACTGATGGATCGAAGCAGGAGGGGGAGTACGGTGCGACCGGAGCTGCGATCTACATTTCGCACATGGATGCGACGATTGGACACAGACTTCCCCAGGAGTCTACTGTCTTTTCCGCGGAGGCCTGGGCGATCTTGCAGGCGATTCACATCGCGGAGGACAAGGAGTGAAGGAGCATGGTGATCTGCACCGACTCGCTGAGCGTCGGTGCAGATCGGTGCGATCGCAGGAGGAAGTATCAGGAAAGGGAATCATCTGATTTGCAAGATAAAGAAGCAGCTGTACATGGCGTCTGCTCGCGGAGATAAAATCCGCATCTGTTGGGTCCCCGCCCACAGGGGAATTCAGGACAACGAGGTAGCGGATGAGGCAGCTAAATTAGCTGCGACAACGGGATGCACCACTAATTTTAAAATCCCATTCACCGACTTTTATGCGGTGGCCTCCGGTCGAGCGCGGAGGTTGCAGAGAGAGGCGGAGGCAACCTCCTCCAATTGCACAGGAGCTATGTATTTTCAGAAATGCTATCTTGATTCCGCCCGCCCCTGGTTTCACGGTAAGGCGATTTGCAGGGAGGCGATTGTCACTCTGGGCCGTCTAAGGGTAAATCACTATAACTTGCAGGCTAGCTTGCACAGAAAGAACATGGTTCCATCACCGGATTGCCCGTGCGGCTTGGGACCCCAGGACGCCAACCATGTCATTTTCTATTTCCCGCTAACAGTTCATAAATCAGGCCGCCTGCGTTCATATTTCAAAAGTGAATTTCCGAACGCTCCTATCAACGGATAACATTCATGATGTTATTAATAATCCATCTGCCAAATTTTGTAGACTGTATATCCGCCTTTTTTAAATCTTGTGACCTTTTTATTTGATTCTGCCTCCAATCAGCTTTAGGCTGCTCACGTGACCGATATTACTAGGCTTTAGAGTTGACCAGCTCGACGTCCAGCTGGCGGGGCGCTGCCCGTTAAAAAGTCTCCCGTTGTAACTGCGGCACTTCCCTGCCTTGCTACAGTTTCTACTGCGCCTGCGAACGAATCGTCGAGCTCCCGCGGACGAGAAGACTTGGGAGTGAAACTATTCATTATTATAGCAACTCTGCCTACTAATTGGAAGACAATTCCCATAACTTGGGAAGCATCAATTTCTCTTACCCTTTACTTTTGCGGATGACCGTATCATTCCCTTTAGGGAACGGGAGCCAATTAAATCACCAAGACCAAGACCAAGACTTCTCTGTACAGCGTACGGGCGCACCCGTACGCATCCGGGCGCACTCGGAGAACAAGTTTCCCCGGCTGGGCGCACCCGATCTTCCCTCCGTGCAGCAGACGGGTGCACCCGGGGTACGGATCAACTCGTGGAGCGCATCCGACGAGTCTTATCTAGCCTTCCTTTGACCGCCCTGTCTTCGAGGCACGCGTCGCGCCGGCAGCCATCCTCGCCCGTGCCGCGAAACCAACCGCCTATAGTTTTAAGTCGTTAAATCCGCGCATTCACGGAAGTATTTTTCCGTTTTCATTTTTCTTCATAATAGTATTAAGTCCGCGAAACCGCGAAGTATGTTTCCGTTCCATTTACTTTTAGCACTAAGTCCGCGAATCCGCGAAGTATGTTTCCGTTCCGTTTTCTTTTGTAATAACATTAACTCCGCGAATCTGCGAAATATGTTTTCGGCCCGTAGTTTTAAGTTTGCTTTGTGATATCAAATAACATTAAGTCTGCGAATCCGCGAAGTATTTTTCCGTTTCCGTAGCCTTAAATTTTCGTCGTAACATCCGATACCATTAAGTCCGTGAACCTACGAAATATGTTCCCGTTCCGTAGTATTTAAATTTTCTTTATAAAAAACCTGCGCATATACCTACCACTCACGCGCTCACTTACACATGCACTCATACCTGTTTGTACTCTAAAAACTGAAATAAACATGAAACAACCCGTATTCGCGCGGCCTAGCTCGTCGGATTCCAGGAATGCGAATGTGGGGTCCGGGAAAGAAAGACGTTGTTTGAATTGAAAAGAAAACAATAAAATATATTCTTAAAATAAAGATATAATACAGAGGTAACGCAGTATTTACAGATGTGTCGTGCGATCGCGAGAACGCTGGATCTTTTCGCCGTCGGAATTTAGGTGCGAACGGAGACGCGTAGATGATCAATTCGAAGTGGTCGGAATTCTTCTCGGATATACTTGTACACGATGCGAGCGGTAAATACAGATATTATAATGAATCTGTATCGCGGAGAGTCGGTACACGGCGCGAGCGGTACACGTAAGTTGCGGTTTTTACGTTGGTACGATATGATAATTAATCGGTGTCGCGGGGATATTTTCCACGGCGCGAGCGGTACATCTAAGGCGCGGTCTGATAATAAATTCCCCCTGGAATAATTTCGGCGTCGGGGTATAGCATGGGAGACTACCCGGTGTCGGGGGTTACCCGATCAAGCGAGGGGAGGTGCTACCTCGCCCTTAGCGTGGTAGGAATGGTTCCCGATCGGCCGGACTACCTGTGGGCCACAGTAGGGCAGTGGGAGCTGCCGCAAGGTCTCTGATCGAGAGAATGGTTAGGAAGACTCGGAACGACTCGTGGGCTGCACGAGATCGGAAGGGGGGTTTTTTTTATCACGAAGGTGGAATCCTTTATGAACTGACCCCGCGCCTTGGTGACAATAGGCGCGGGAGTGTGAGACTCCCCCGACCCGTTGGAGAGGGCTAATCCTTCTCCCCGGTTGTGCATGTCGAGGTATACGCCACTAAACCACCTCCGGGTGCCGCCTTGCGCCTATATGGGGGGATCCCGGGAACCGCCTATGCATTACTTCCGGGATCCCCCCTGCGCCATCGACCGCAGTCAAAACTCCTTGGCTATAGCTTGGCGGAGGTGGCACCAGTCCCTCCGCCGCTCTGCAAAAGGAGAGGATATATGTTCGGTCCCCTCCTCTCGACGGAGGGAGGGCGGATGTGGGAAGAACCCCTCACGCCGAAGCGAGCTATTGGGGCCCCTCGCCACACCCAGCCCCCCCATTCCGCCGGGCATCTTACCCTCATCTATTCGATGAGGGCCTTCCTACATCTCTAGCCCCGGTCTCACTGGGGCCCCCCGGGGGGGGGGTCACATCTTTGCACCCAGCTCCGCCCCCCAGGGAATGATTGTGGGACCTACCAAAGTCCGAACAGAGCGGACACTTGGGGACCCCGGCATCACACACTGCCGCGCAGTGATCCGACGCGCTGCATCTGTAGCAGCGCGTCGACTTATCCACGGCAGAGGTGCATTCCGCCCGAAGGTGTCCGACCTCCAGACAGCGGAAGCACCTCTGCCTCCGTGGCCTCAGCACTTCGACTGAAGTGTTGATCCATCCGACTTTCAAGTGTCCCGTTCCGGCGGCGACTTTCCTCGCCGCCGAGACGGGACACTGTATCCAGAGAGACCCAGCCGGTGTCTCCCTGATAGTGCCTCTTTTTACATTCGCCGGAAGACATCCAGTCGTGGCCGCAGTCGTGGCCGCAGTCGTGGCCGCAATCGCAGCCACGACCTGATCCGGCGACGTCCCTCCGTCGACCCTCGTTACCCTGAGGTCCACCATTTTGACGGATCTTGTCACCGTTACTCCTAGCAGGTCAGCGACACTTTTAAGTCCCGCCGCAAGACAATCAGCCTTGGCTCCGTCCCTGTCCTCGGGGACAAAATGAGGCCCCCCCGTCCTGGACTGTTTCACCTTTAGGTGTGATATGCCGAAGTCCCTTTCCAGAGAAAATTGCTCTCTAGCTCTCTTGAGGACTTCGGAACATCTCTCCTTGCCTTCCCCCGACCGCACGGATAGCACTGTGGTCTTGGGGTGGAGGGGACACTTGATCTTTTTAGGGACCCGTGACGCTCCTTGTTTAGTAGGTACCTTCCTTCGTGGGGGAGGATTGTCCGCTGTTGGCAATTGTCCTCCTCTACCGATGGCTGTGCCCTTAGCACCGGCCACTCCCACCTTAGAGGGCACCGTGCGTCGGGCTTTTTTACCAATTGTCCTTGATCAGGATAATGGTCTGGGGTCTTCTTCCTCCATGTCCATCGGCTGTGGTATAGAGGATACGACACCGGTGTCCATTGGGTTCTTCGCCATGAGCCCCAACCGGGTGACTAACTCCTCCATTTTCCTCTCAACCACAGCCGATATCGCGGTCGTGAGATCAGTCGGTATTCCCAACATGCCCAAGCCTGCGGAAGCGGTGGCCTCCGCAGTCGCCTCCTCCATAACCACATCGGTGGCCTGAGCCTCCATCTCTGTGTCTCGGGCGGATAATTCAGCACGGAGAAAGTCCCTCTCCGCTGTCGTCTTCCTCAGTTCCGCCCTCAGATCTTCCACCTCCTTTCTCAGGCTGGTCACCAAGTTCTCCTTGGCTGCGTGAAGGCCCAGTGAGCGATCCCAACGGCGGAGGATTTTGCTAAGCAGGCCCTCCAATGTCATGCTGGAAAAGGACCCACGTGACAGATTTATCCAGCCGATCCTTGTCGCATTTACACTCAGTGTCCAACACCATATTATCCATCAGCGACGTTAATTTATTAACACCCTCTCTCGCGTATAGGAGGAAGCTGTCGGAGAACTCCTTCGTCGACCTACTTAGCAGCTCCATCTTCTGAAGCCTCCTGTGGCCAAACAACACCTTATGAAACTTCTTCTGTAAGTCCAACATATATTTCTTGTTCATCTCCTCTTCGCCGAGAAACCAACTTTTATGACCACTCCCCTCACTACAGGGGATTTTCCGCCTGTAGAGCCCTCTCCACTCTTCATCCCTCCTTCCGCTGTTGTCGCCTTCACTTCTTCCATTCTCCTCTTTTTCTTCCCGCCTCCTTCACCCTTCTTTGTAATGTTTATTTCAGGTTCTTGAGTCAACTCCATATTGTTCCCACGTTAGTGGTCGGTATGGAGGTCCATCTCGGCAGAGCCGCCTTACCGAGATAAGCCTAAAATACCCGGGGGATCGGCAGGTACCCCGGGGGGACCGTTAGCGACAGCGCAATTTATCGTTCCCGCTGCCATGCATCCCTCGGCACGGTGCCTGCACATCTTGGATTTGGACTAAGCTCAGGAAACCGGAGCGCTACTTCCCGTACCGCAGCGGCTAAGTCCCATATTCGCACGCGAATATGGGAGATAGACTCGCTACGGCCCCTGAGGGGATCGGGAGGGAGCTACCCTATGGTTCGTTCGGTCCGGAAGAGCGAAGGCGGCGAGTGCTAGCCAGACTGGAGGCGGCTCACTCGCCGAAGATATCTGCTTTTCGAGCCCTGTGTCGGCCTTTTTATACCCCCCTAACGGTACATTTAACGGTACGTGCCCCGTTAGCGGAGGGCTAATGGGGCTTTTGCAATTTCGGCGGGAGCTTTTCGTACGGTACTTTTTTCCCGGCGCGAGCTTCGTGGCTCGTCGGTTGTGATCGGCTGAGTTCGTCGACGGGCGACGCGCCTCGGCTTCGGGCAGCGTCGGTGCCGCTCGGCCGCGCTCGGGCACGCCTGGCCGCGGCGGGCGCTCGGCCGCATCGGGCGGTTTCGGAGCCGCTCGGCGTTACTC
>VBVR01006460.1:0-10232 GCA_011638315.1 Tetramorium parvispinum | reverse complement strand
TATATATATATATATATATATATATATTTAAAATGAAACTATGACTACTGACCAACAAGTAAAAATTACAAACTTATCTTTTCCTCTATATACGATCACGTGCAATAATATATTGATCTTGATCTTCTTGAACGTACTACACGCACACCTACCATACACATATACAGTTAACCTACACATTTTAATGTCTTGCTGATGACATATGACATATTGAGCTGTCAGTGCAAACGCCCCGTAACAGTGGCGCGCTCTTATGTTGAAAAAGCGAACCTGGACATTTTCGCATTGACCAATCCTAGCCGGGGCGACGATGACGATTTCTTAAATGAAAATTACCCATTTTCGACTTTTTTAATTAAACTTTACATCGCGATATCTCCGCTCGTAGTTCACGTGGAAAAAAAAATAAAAATACTTTTGTTATATAAATCGATCCCAAGCTTTCGATTAAGCCTAGTTAGAATTCGATCGGTTCAGTCGTTAATGAGATCCGATAATCGAAGGATTTCTCAGTACGACGTTTCGCGTAGAAGAGGCACGGCCGTGTCTCGGCACCACGCTGCGCGTAACTTGGCGCGCGAGACACTACCGTGCCTCTTGTTGATGTTAATGCTTTGGCATCATGTTATGTAAAACAATTTAGACCGTATTCTCAACGTAAATTCATATTTTTAAAAGCGTTTTGGAGTTGGATATTTTCCTAAATTGCTATTTTACACCTCGGTTCCTCAGCATAAGACACGCTCGCGCGGAAACAGGATTCATCTCGGTCACGGTACATTATCGTACGCTTACCTACAAAAAACGACGCGTCACGCGCAATCTTCCTCGATCCATTCTATATTCCATATACATATGTGAGAGAATAAGGCTGCCCCGCCACCAGGGAAATGTGTCAGGGTCTTGTGAGAAAATCCGTTCTCATCTATAATCGCAGCAACGGATCTGGTGAGCCGGACCGCGCATCCTTCCACCGATCATAAGAAAGAGATCATTATTTCTAATAATATTACAATTATTTATTAATATTAATATCATGCTGATATTTTATAATTACAACAAAATATTAATAATGAAGCTATAATTTCTATAATTTCTTTTGTAACTTTTTCCATTTCGTATATAACAAAAAGAAAAGAAGAACAAGACATAGAAATACAAATATATAAAGATAAAGTAAAACTTAATCTTAATTTGAAGATTCATTTTTAATTTTTTATGAAGATATTGCCCTAGTAAACACAAATTAACAATAATGTAACGTCAATGTAATAATTTCCTAATCAACAATACGTTGTAATAAACAATGTAACGTCAATGTAATAATTTCCTAATCAACTACAATGTAACATGTCTTGTATGTAACAGTTATATTGTTGAGTAGGAAATTTTAACATCGACGTTATATTATTGTTATGTTGTGTTTACTGTACTAATAATCTGTAGTAATAATCAGCATTATCTACAAATAATTATCTACATTATTAATAGGTAAATTAACTATCTGCATTATTAACAGATAATTGTCTGCATCGTCAACAGGTAATTACCAACAGATAATTATTTGTATTACCAATAGAGTTAAGTATTATCCATCGGGTGCAGTATTATCTACTGAGCAAGTTTTCTTCATTCCGCATAATCTAACCTCTATCAAGTATTATTTTTTTTAGGGAAACCACGTTAACTGTATTAATGAAATTTAATTAATAGCGTTCTTTAATAACGTTTTGTCGATAACTACGGATGGTTCGAGATCGCGAGCTCAAAGGATATTTTTTTCCTTGAGCGGAATTCGATGGATAACGTCATTCGCCGTGCGCCGGCGCCATTTTCGCTCGTGGCACAAGCCACGTCCTAACTTCATAGCAGGAGTATCTGTGCGAGGCTCTGTTAATGCACTCGCGGCGATAATTTCGTACTTGCACAGTGGACGTGGTCAATAATCAACGGTAACAAAATGGTACGTAGAGAAACGGTAACGATGTAGCACGCTAGGAAAGCTTGTCAACTCGCAACATTACCAGAGTATCAATATCGTGCGCTCGTCGGCGTTGATGTTTGTTCTCGTGACACGTCAAAACATCCGCTTCCTTCTCAGGATGACGAAAAATCCGTCCGCGTAGCGTAACTAGTTTCCCCGCTCGAGAAGATGCTTATTTCTTTTCCGCGTGAATTTCAGGAAAGAAGTAGATTTAATCGCAAACGTAATGTTCGGCATGAAACTACTGTAGGGTGACAATCTTGACAGATTAAAAAAAAAAAGCATACAGCATGGATCTCATAGCGCGGTGAATTGTAAATCAAGAATCCTGTTCCTTAGCCCCTAAGATTAGATATCAAGCGGAAGCTGACGGCCAGGTCGGACAGAGTGAAGAGCGTGGACCTCCACCCGACCGAGCCATGGATGCTGTGCTCGCTGTATCAGGGCAATGTCAATATTTGGAACCACGAGACGCAGACCTTGGTGAAGACGTTCGAGGTATGCGACCTGCCGGTACGGACGGCGAAGTTCGTGCCACGCAAGAATTGGGTCATCACCGGCTCTGATGATATGCAGATCAGAGTGTTCAATTATAACACATTGGAGCGCGTTCACTCGTTCGAGGCCCACAGCGATTACGTCAGGTGTATAGCCGTGCATCCCACGCAGCCGTTCATACTTACAAGCAGTGGTAAGTTGGACGATATAATTTATTTGTCAAGTTCACATTTATTCCTATAATTTATTATATTATAATTTATTATATAATTATATTATATCAATGTTTCTTCCATATATAGATGATATGTGGATAAAATTGTGGAACTGGGAAAAGTCCTGGATCTGCCAGCAAGTATTTGAGGGTCACACACACTATGTCATGCAGATTGTATTTAATCCGAAGGACAACAACACTTTCGCCAGCGCATCCCTGGACAGAACTGTCAAAGTGTGGCAGCTTGGCTCACCCACTGCTAATTTTACATTGGAGGGTCACGAGAAGGGTGTCAATTGCGTGGACTATTACCATGGTGGCGACAAGCCGTATCTGATATCGGGAGCTGACGACAGATACGTCAAGATTTGGGATTATCAGAACAAGACTTGCGTGCAGACTCTGGAAGGCCACACGCAGAATATTTCCGCCGTGTGCTTCCATCCGGAATTGCCGATCGTTCTCACGGCCTCGGAGGACGGTACCGTAAGAATATGGCACGCAGGAACGTACAGATTGGAGTCTTCTCTCAACTACGGCTTCGAGAGAGTGTGGACCATAGCGTGCATGCGAGGTTCGAACAACGTTGCCATTGGGTACGACGAAGGTAGCGTTATGGTCAAGGTCGGCCGAGAGGAGCCGGCGGTTTCGATGGATTCGCTGGGCGGGAAGATCGTGTGGGCGCGCCACAGCGAGATCCAGCAGGTGAACTTGAAGGCGTTGGGCGAAGAGGCGCAGGACGGAGAGCGGCTACCGTTGGCCGTCAAAGATATGGGTGCCTGCGAGATATATCCACAGACTATACAGCACAATCCGAACGGACGGTTCCTCGTGGTCTGTGGCGATGGGGAGTACATTATATACACGTCTATGGCATTGAGAAACAAGGCCTTTGGACAGGCGTCGGAATTCGTGTGGGCAGCGGACTCAAGCCAATACGCGGTGAGGGAGAGTAACACGACGGTGAAGGTATTCAAGAACTTCAAGGAGAAGAAAAGCTTCAAACCAGATTTTGGAGCAGATGGTATGACATCTTTTATCTCTCCGTCTCTTCGTGTTCGACTTGATTCCTATATATTATTGTCATTTGCAGGTATTTTTGGTGGATTTTTACTCGGCGTATCATCCGGATCTGGCCTTTCCTTCTTTGATTGGGATACGTTAAAATTGATCCGTCGCATAGACATACAGCCCACGCACGTGTACTGGGCCGAGAATGCTTCGTTAGTGGCATTAGCTACATCAGATCAATATTTCATACTGAAATATCACGCGGATGCTGTTGCCAATGCCACAGAAAACGCTGAAGACATTGAAAATGCTTTCGAGGTACGTCTTTATGTTTCATTACTTTAAAAATTAAAAAGGTTTTGTATATTTTCTTCATTTTTTATAAATAATATTTTTAGATGGTTGCGGAGATGAGTGAAGTGGTGAAAACTGGTTTGTGGGTTGGCGACTGTTTCATCTATACTAACAGTGTCAATCGTATTAATTATTTCGTCGGCGGCGAAGTAGTCACTGTTTCCCATCTGGACAGACCGATGTACCTACTAGGATACGTACCGAGAGACAATAGATTATATCTTTGCGACAAGGAATTGTCTGTCGTTTCGTACTCTTTGCTGCTATCAGTGCTAGAGTACCAGACTGCAGTCATGCGAAAAGATTTTGAAACTGCCAATAGAGTACTGCCGACTGTCCCAAGGGAACATCGAACGCGAGTAGCACATTTCTTGGAAAAGCAGGTGTGTAATTTAGTGTAATATTTGTTGTATTAACGATAATTTATTGGAAACTATTTTTATATTTGTCTCTATCTTATAGGGTTTCAAAGAACAAGCTCTAGCGGTTTCAACGGATCCCGAACACAGATTCGAGCTAGCGCTCGCGCTAGGAAATCTCGTAACCGCGCATACTCTCGCCAAAGAAGCAAACAGCCAACAGAAATGGCGACAATTGGCGTCCCTCGCCACGCAGAAGGGAAAGCTCTGTCTGGCGCAAGAATGCCTGCATCAAGCGCAAGATTTTGGTGGCCTATTATTATTAGCCACTAGCACAGGAAACGCGGATATGATACAGAAGCTCGGCTCGGTAGCAGATGAAACGGGAAAAAACAATATTTCCTTCTTGTCGAACTTTATATTAGGTGACGTGGACAAATGTCTTGATGTCTTAATCAAGACGGACAGAATTCCAGAGGCTGCATTCTTCGCCAGGACATACGCGCCCAGTAAAATCTCCTCTATCATTAAATTGTGGAAGGAGAAACTCTCGGCGGTGAGCGAGAAAGCCGGACAAAGTTTGGCGGATCCCGAACAATACGAGAATCTTTTCCCCGGATACAGAGAATCCCTGAAGGTGGAAAAGTTCTTGCGGGAAGAAAGCAAGAGAAAGGTTCCAGCTTCTGCATTTCCCACCGTCACGGTACGCTCATATTATTTATAAATACTAACGATATTAATAATAAGAATTAAGTATTAGAATCTCGGTTATCGAAATGGGTTACAATAAATGTCGTGCGTGGGCGCGCGAGATATGCAATTAACAGCGCGTTAAGCCGATTAATTGAAAAACAATAAACCGTGATCGTATTAATACGACGCAAATCATCTCGCTGAGACCGATCTAGTACTCGTCTCAATCTCGAGCAACAGGTATAATAATAACGACAAAAGCGCCGTGAAGAAGTTGAATAATATTTTTATATAAAAGTACTCGTAATCAAGTAGTAAAATCAAGTCACGCTCGTTATTGATAATAAAAATCTTACACCCTCACATCTTTGTTATCGCGTCGTTACAGTTCAAGAGAACTATATAAAATCAATCTTTCGTTTCGCCGACAAAGCAATCCGCCATATTATGAAACAAAGATAATTAATAATCACATAAAATATTTTAAAGAATATTTTAAAGATTTGTGTATACGTATGCGTTACTAAGAAATTATATTACTAAACATTAATTTTTTATAGCCTAATGTCGACCGGAAACCGTTGGAGGAGATGTTGGCCGCCGAACAGTCGGGTGCATTTGAATATAAGGGCGTGAACAGCACTTTCGAGCTCGAGGAGAAGCCGACAGAAGCGGTGCTCGACAGATTACAAGATCTTTCAATATCAAAAGACAGCATCTTCATAAGTAAAGCAACCACATCCGCCGTAAAGCCGGAAGTACCTGAGAAAGCAACGACGAAACCCGCGAGTAGTGCCAGGCCTCTCACAGTGGACGACGACGATCTAGACATCGATCTGGAGATTGACGATAATATCGATACTACAGTGAGTGTGATATATTATTTGTAATATTTTTAAAATACTTGATGCGCACACATGAACATGATAATTTTAACTCTGCCTCTATTCTCTATATATGTCTCGTTTCTTTTTATTCCGTTTGTTTCGCAAAAATATGTATTTTATAATTACAAGAACTACATATACAATAATTACAAGAATTACAAGAACATTTTAAACATTTTACAATTAATAATGATTGATCTATTTTAAAGCAATAATCTATACAAAACTTGTAATATAAGCCTGAAAGTTTCGTAAGCGCAAGATCGTTGAAGATAAGCCAAAAGTGAAGAAAGCGCAAACAAATAAGAGTTGGAGGGCGTACAATTAGGCGACGGTTTAATACTCTTAAATATGGACGTAACTTTAGACGGGTATAACATTACTAAAACATGGCAAGAAAAGGGCTACACGACATACATGCCATACATGCATAAATTCCATGCACATGCAGAATACATCAAAATGCACGTCATATTTACATAATTCCTATTTATAGTATATATTTTGGAGCAAATACACGTGTAACGCGATTAATTCGTCGCTAAAAAGTAATAAGTAAATTATGATGCTGATGAAATGATAAAAAAAGTTTAAATAACAGTAATGCAAGAAATAGTGAAACTTAATCTACATATTTAGCAAAACATCCCAGTCTGTTTAGATGATTTCATATGATATTAATGATGCTGTGAAATTAATGAAAATATTTTTTTTTTCAAATCTTTCACTCTCGAAAAGAATTTATACATTTAGATTTATATAAGCCTCATCTATATTCAAACGTATCTTTATCTGTGTATACATGTGCAATGCGAAAATCGGTGACAGATCATTAAGCCCGGTCCCGGTGTAACTGATACGAGCGCGAGAGAACAGTGGTGTATACTCTCTCTTTCTCTTTTTCTCTACGAGCTTTTGCGAAAGGCCTCGGGGGCTTGTTTGCTGCGAGGCAGTCACGCCGCATTTTGTTTACAGACTTGTTGCCATAACACACGACTCCGGAGTCGGACCGTACCCCTCCTACTATAAGGTTCCGACCATTACTACGTTTTGTCACGCTCTGCCTCCGTTTTTTTCATTCACTCGCGATGGTGCATTTAGGAATACCAGCCTTTCGATATTTCTTGCTTTTACGATTTTGAGAGAGAGAGAGAGAGAGAGAAAGAAAGATTGTAAAATGCAAATTATTTTATAAACGCCATGGTTGTATATATACATATATTCCATAGCAGTTTGTCGAATTATTGTTTAGCATTAGAGAACGTTTATAAAATAATTGAATTATTTTCTGTTCCAGGGTGTTAATCTCGACGATGATCTGCTCGAAGAAGATTAACCGTTGAAATAGGAGATGAATATCGTACATCCATTGTACTTTCATTCTCCTATTGTCATTAGTCATTCCCCGCAAGAGAAAAAAGAATATGATGAGAATATCATTAAAATCAAGTATTACGATTATAAAACTTATCCCTGTGCGCAAGTGTGTTTATATCACATGAATTAACGAAGGTAGTGCAGCGCGTATCTGTCGGTTGACATCAGCGAATAATTAAAAGTTGAATATATTGTTAATATAACGGGAAGTATAATATGTGCTCGTCTCGTATTTATCTTTTATTGCGAACGTTTCCGTTTCCTCGTTCCTAAACGCAAACAGTATAAACATTTCTTTGATTTATCAAAACGTGATTTATCAACAGCGTATCTAAAAATGAACGGATGAAAGATAATAGCGAAGTTTATTCCCAAAATTATAGAAATCAATTTTATTAGCAATGATTTCTTGACGCCAATAGGTCTTCAATTATATGTCCAAGAGTTATTTCAGGATTTTTCCCCGATTTAAATTTCGAAGACGCGATATTATTTTTCGTTCAACTCGAAGCGGACTTTAACAGAGGTTTAGTTTAAAGCTTAGATAAAGCACGAATACCCGTTGTTTCGAGAAGTCACAAATCGGACGATGAACTCTTTCACTCGCGCGACAGGATCGATCCTAAATTTGCCGAAGAAACAAATGCCCGTGCATTTCCAACTTTGGAGTGGCCCGATTCCGGGGCTACTCGGTGTATCAGCTGCGCGTATTTGTCACGTTGCATTTCCCTTCGGATTTTCGGGCCGGTTGGGAGTGCGTGCGTAAAAGCCCGGAGTCGAATCGATACACCCGTACGTGTCACAAGGTGCCGGGGGGAAAAACAAAGAGGCGCAGTTAGCACGAGCCGTACGTGCCCGGCCGTGCACTCACGAAAGAGGGAACGGGCGTGCGTGTTGAGGCAAAATATACTCGTTATTAACGCCAACAGGAAAAGGAGGTGCGAAGAGTTAAACTTATCTGAGTAACCGAGGAAGTAGTGCATATTTTTTTCATCAGGAGTAAAACCCGATAATAATATAGCGTATTTTAATTTAATTGTACAATATTGTCCTGCGTGGAAAACGCGCCTTTTTCTTTGCAATAATATCTCAAATGGACCTACGCATTTGTCGAGTTAATCCATACAGCACAAAACTTGCAGTTACATTATGGCAATATTACAACAAAATTGCAATCTTGCAGCAATATTGTTACGATATAATTGCAAGCTTTGTGCGGTATGGGAGGTACCGTGACATTCCTGAATATGTAAAATACAAAATGTAGCGTAATTACAATATAATTATTTTAGAGTATCGATATTAAAATATTAACGTCGCAATTAATTAAAATATTGACGTCGCCGAATGTGAGGTACACGTCCAACGCCAAGTGTGCGTGATTACTCCGATATCGGAACGTTCCTACATGTACGAGATGTGAATTCAGAGCGCGACGCTCGTCGCGTTTATTTTAATAACATGCGCCGATCAAACGATAATTCTCCCATTCCGGCCGAGGTTGGAGTGCGTCAGCCGTCGGCGCGGAGGCGCGTTTTTACGCGCTGAAACGCACTCGTTGCAGATCCTCGACGCTGAGGTCGGCGTTCTCGAATTCGAGCCCCGCTCGCACGCTCACTTGGCTGATCGCAAAAAACGCACGAATAAGCGCTCCGGGCTTGTCGCATGCACGCGCGTTCGATGCAACTCGGATTTCCGACCGGTGGAACGACAATGAGAGAAGGAGCCGCAGTAGATCGAATTATGTTAGATATCACGTGGATTGTTGCGTGTAAATGTATCCGTTTAGCGAGAATATAATCTTTGTTACAATGCAAAATCTAAAACTAAAAGCCTCAAAACAATAGCTAGAAAAAACGTGAAGAAATGGAAAAAAAAAGAATGCTCCTCCGATCATCTTTTCTTTATCACACAAAGATGAAATCTTATTACGATCTTTCGATGCGTGTTCCCGTTCTTTCAAATATTGTACATTTAAAATACAATTTTGTAATAATTATTAGTATAAACATATACAAAGTATAATTTTATAATAGTATAATTATTGGTATACACATATACCAATAATGTAGATATTAATAATTAAATATCAATAGCCCTTCTCTGGTTGCTGATAAAAGAAGACACGTCGCCTAAACTAAGTTTATTCAATATCAAAGTAGTTGTATCAGGGAAAATGATATTTTGATCTTCGAAACGTGTCCGGATAGCGCCTGCACCCATAAAATTATGCGCACGTCCGAATGTTGTCCCCGTTAACAAATCGCTAAATGTACAATCTCAAACTGATCGAAGCATGAGATTGCAGGTTCCTCGACATGACATTTACGGCGCACGGTCGCGCGTTCTCCGAGTCAATCTGGCCGCGTTATTTGTCGGCTTCGCATTACTCCCGTGCAACATATTCATTTATTTCGCATCCACGGCGCCCACGCGTCGCAGCTCCCCTATATTATCTCACCCCGGAGCGTCTCTGCCGACGTAATGCGTTTACGACGGCAATTTTCTCGAGTACGCGACGTACAGCTTCCCATAAAACGGTCGAGTTATTAAACAAGAACAATTCCACGCGGGCATTCATTTCTTTTTTTTTTTTTTTAGCGGGCACTTCCCCAACCCCTGACAAATCGCAGAACGAAAATACCGCGGCCGCCTCGCGGTGTTTACGTTGACGGAGAGCAGAAAACGTAAGCCACCGATATAAGAGAGGCAGCAGGATACGGGACGTGGAGATCCGCGATAATCCGTTCTCTTGTACCAGCGCGCGGACCTCGCGCGTCGTCGGTGGGCGAGCGAGGCGGAGAAACAGGAGCAGGTAGACGGGCGAAAGGGCGGGCGGACGGGAGGGAGGG
>VBVR01006459.1:0-10234 GCA_011638315.1 Tetramorium parvispinum | reverse complement strand
TGTCGAGTGAAATTTTGCTAAAGGAAAAAGTTGTTTCTTTTATCATAAACTATCACATTACGTGCACCGAATGCGCGAATTTCCGGACACCCTGTATGTCAATTTACCCCACTATCGGAATAATTTGCCTATAATGCAACACGTTCGTATTCCATTTATTACAAAAAGACTATGTCCCAGGTAGCAAGCTAACGTTATTTGTCGTCATTTTGATGTTAAAATAACGTTTTTGACGACATTTCAACGTTAAAATGACGACAAATAACGTCAGCTTGCTACCTGGGGTAGTAGATAGAATTGTTTCTGGCATGGAAAGTAGAGAAAAGTTTTTTCTATCATATTAGTACGGTTTAATCCTGATAATTAGTTGTTTAAAGAATCAAAGGATGAAATTATGAAAACGGGCCATAGAGCCCTGATCTCCCCTACTAAAATATAAAAAGTCTCTGCCTACAAGTACATTTTTTAAAAATCGGTACTCGAATTATTGAGTATATTATGTATTGAGTTAATTAAATTTGTAAAGAAAGATTATGAAATGGTTCAACTGTAGTTATCAACTTTAATATTGTAGTTGTATTAAAATTCATGATTACTGTAAAATAAACTTTTCGAAAATATGCAAAAATAGAATCTTGCCTCGAGACGTATGCAGTAATCTCAAATTTATATACTGCAGTTTATTGAAAATTTTTAATAATAAAAAATCTATATTTATTTATTCTAAGCACAAAAATGCTTAAAAATCAATTACGAATTGTGTGATTAAATAATTAAAAATATTAGTTTATTATATGATGCGATCATTGATAAACACAAATTCGCAGTCTTATTTTATTTCTTCTACAGAAAAAGGAAAAAGAAAAGGAGTGGTTCTTTTCAATGCACTGAACATCGAGTGTCTTAATGATTTAACATTTAGATTCATCTTTAAAAAGTATTTTATGGAAAAGAAAACGTGTAAATGAGACAAAATAAAAAAAACAAATTTCATTTCTATCGATAAGAAAAGAATTGATAAAAGAAGAAATTGATGTAAGATGAGAATCAAAAAGCTGCAGAATTGGAAGAATCGCGTGAAAACGATGTCAACGACACGACGCTCATATCCGTTACGGAATTACGCTCGTCGTCGAACAGAGCACAGGGGGATGACGTCAGCCCCCGCTGGGTGAACCGCTTGTAATCAGTCCACAGCTGACGAGACCAACTCGCAGGTTCATGCAACGGGTGGCTCGCGGTTATCCAGGCCGGCCGGAAATAAATCCGCATAGTAATACATGCGCTACGGACGTACGGTAGAGAGGGAAAAGGGGTTGTGTTACCTTTGTACTACATCGCTCCGCCAATCGCTTACTGCACTCGTCGCCCCTCGTGCGTTGCTGTTCCGCACGCACGTGTATTCACCTCTCCTTGGACGGAGGAAAGGGTACAATTTTGTGGGTACAATTTTGACTAACAATAAACCGATGTCGATCGAACGCGATGCCGTGATCCGTTCCGCAGAAAGTGAGAAATCGGTCGCTTAGAACGCAACAGAACAGGGAAAATGAGAGAAAGAGAAAAAAGAAAAGGGGGGTGCGATCGAACGTACCGGCTGCGTGTTTATCACGAGACCTCAACGGGAGACTCACCGCGATGCAGCGGCTGGTAGCGACACCGACCGACTGACTGACTGAATTCTCTGTCGCAGTACAAGCTCATTCCTCTCACGCGGGTCGATCGAATATGTTTCGCGCATCGTCTCTCTCTCTCTTTCTCTCTCTCTCCTTCTTGCTCACTCTCTCTTTCTCTCGCCACGCTGCGACGAAGCCACCCCCGTGGTAGCGTAACGTACCCCCTGCTGTCGCCACCGCCACCACCGCCGTCATCATCGTCGTCGTCGCCGCTGCCGCTGCTGTTGCTGCTGCTGCTGTCACCGCCGTCTACAAAAAAAAAACACGCCGTCGTTGCAGTCGTTGAATCGCGGAATCACTTTTGCATTTTTCGCAATTTGAATTGCAATAAACCGAGTGAAATTAATTTTGAGACTCTACATAGATTCCAAGACAAGTTGGAGTGAATGGAAATGTAGCTTTTTTCCCAAAGAATAAGATATTACCTGCTTACGCGATTGATTGACGTCGGTTACGCTACTGATAAAGCTAATTTATTACATTTCAGGTACTTGAAATAAAACGAAATGCATAAAGAAGAGAAGAGAGCGTAGACAGATTTTAAAATTAATGTAATAATAATACCACGTAGGATAAATTGATATTTCACTAAATGGAGCTTGGCCAATTTCTCCCGACGCGACGGGAAGGGGGGGGATGCCCGCGAGTATTTAGGGATTTGCGCGATTGGCTTCAAAAGCAATCCTAAAATCCGCTTACGACGACACTCGTGCGAGATCTGAAATTCCTCTTAATCTAAAATCATATCGAACCAATTATATCGAATTATAGGGTACTTATAATTAAATTGAAAATGTAATAGACGTTGCTTTTGCACGTAATCTGTACTTTAGAATATCGTTAATTAAGAATTAAGAATGATCGTAGTAATTATAACCATTAATAGACAACAAACTATTCGTATTTAACAGAGTTCTAAACCAGATAGGAAACTTTTGTAATAAATGCACAATTATTGCATCTTTCCATTCACAGCATTTCGCAATAATTGTCATAAGATGATTCTGCAAAATGCATCTTTTGCTGAAATACAATTTTATAATTATAAGTTCTAAATATTGACAAAATTATGACGCAAAGTTATGTAAAAAATAAAAAGTAAAAAGAATTTCTTACTACTACTTGAATAATAATTGTACAATTTTATGCTGTAAGGACTTTTACAATAATTACAAAATTAATTTCTGAAATGTATTCAGTAATAATTCTGCTAAGATGATTCTTACTAATGTTACAATTATAAAAGGAATTTATTTGAGGCATCAATTTTTTAAAGATTGCTACATGTTGCAATAATTAAATTCAGAATTATTGATTTAAAAATTTAAATATAGACTTATTATGCAATATACGTGTGTTTCATTATAATTGTCCCAGGCAAATATCTCAAAAAATATGGAAAATATGAAAAAATGTTTTAGACAAAAGTTGTATGGTTTCGAGGGGGACATAAGCTAGTGTCATTGGTTTTACCTTGGGTAGTCGTTCGAAGGTCACGTAAAGGTCACCTTCAATTTCTCAAATGGAAACCCCTATTTTTCATTAGATATTCTTCTAGCTTATCTCGAGACCTTTCCAAAACACTATAATAAAGTTACGTTTCATTGGGTACTTTTCGAGATATTTTAAATTTCGTCATGACACTTTTTAATATGAAATATGAAATATCTCATAAATTATTCACTTTTCGATGATTTTAATTACTTAATACTTTTAGATGTAGAATAATAAAAGAAATCGATTAATATAAAAAACACGAACAATTAGGTTTAAAAATTTTATTGCATTTTTTAATTGCATTAATGAATTTTGCAAAATTCTATATCTAAAAATTAATACTATTAATCGATTCCTTTTATTATTCTACATATAAAATTAAGGTAAAATCATCGAAAAGTGAATATTTAATGAGATATTTCATATTTCATATTAAAAAATGTCATGACAAAATTTAAAATATTTCGAAAAGTATTTAATAAAAATATATTCAATTATAGTGTTTTCGTAAGATCTCGAGATAAGCTACAAAAATATCCAATAAAAAGTAGGAGGATTCATTTGAGAAATTGGAGGTGACCTTTACGTGATCTTCAAACAACTACCCAAGGTAAAATGACACTAGCTTATGTCCCCCTCGAAACTATACAACTTTTGTTTAAAACATTTTTTCATATTTTCCATATTTTTCGAGATATTTGCCTGGGGCAATTAAAATGAAACACACGTTATTATACATTATATTTTGAAATTAAAATAAGGCTAAAATTTTTCTGCGTTCCTATCTGGGAAGTTAATTCTTTATGCATTCAATCGAGTAAAACTTGGAAATTATTTCTATACTACCACAATGTCACTGAAACATTTCGAAGTCACAAGTGAAACTTAATAAATTCAAATGTATATATACTCATAGGTGAAATGTATAGATATCATTGTCAGGCCTTTGTTGATTTACTTTGTTGGCGCACGAACAACGACGCTCTTCGCCATCTTGGCGTCGATTGATCACGGCCATATCAGCCAATATCAGCTCTCTCGATTCGATACTCCTACCTCGATACCTTTAGATATGGCACAAACTTGTGCCTGTCTTATGGCACAAACTTGGACTGTCAACACTGTAACAGTTTACTTTACTACCCAAATAGAAACGCACGCAGAAAAATTTTAACCTCATTTTAATTTTAAAATATAATGAATAATATATTGCGTAATAAGTCTACATTTAAGTTTCAAAATCAATAATTCTAAATTTAATTATTGTGACATATAGCAATCTTTAAAAAATTGATGCCTAAAATAAATTCCTATATAATTATAACATTAGTGAGAACCATCTTAGCACAATTATTACTGAATAAATTTCAGAAATTAATTTCGTATTTATTGTAAGAATCGTTGTTGCATAAAATTGTATATAATTACACAGGCCGACAAAATTTTACGAAACTCCTGATCCTGAGAATAGACTATAGTTTCCCAAAGGTTTTCGGTTCGCTAAATCCGAATCAGACCTTGGAATTGCTCCATCACATAAGATTTTCGAGATATCCTAACTTCAAAGTGCAAAAAACACAGTTTTTCGCTTTATTCGGGGTTATAGTAGACCGCGAATTAATTTTTCTCCACAAAACTCGTTACGGCATCTGAAAGTACTACTCTTCGCCTTCAAAATGCATTTTGAATTTTTCAGATATCTTATTTCTTCTTGGAGATATCGTCCGTTAAAATTGTTTAGTTTTCGTTACAACCTTACAAAAAAAAAAGAAGTTCATCCGGTAGACGAAAGTAGTGTAATTATATGTTTTTTGGGATGCTGAATTCGAATTCGTTGTCGGTTTAACCCCATCAGGTCATGGTTTGTCCATAATTTCAAAAAAATTCTAAGATTTTCGAATTCGCCTTTTTTTGGTCAAGGCAGACCAGAGTTATATGTATCCTCATGTTTTTGGAGTAACTGAATTTGAAATTGCAGTTGTTTAACCCCATCGAGTCATAGTTGGTCCCTAACCTCAGAAAATTCAAAATGGCGGATCCGATATGGCGGGTCTGAATTCTGAAGAGTCTAAATTACTATAACGCCAAACTAAAAAATTTCAATGAACGATATCTCCGAGAAGAAATGAGATATCTGAAAAATTCAAAATGCATTTTGAAGGCGAAGAGTGGTACTTTCAGATGCCGTAACGAGTTTTGTGGAGAAAAATTAATTCGCGGTCTAATATAACCCCGAATATAGCGAAAAACTGTGTTTTTTGTACTTTGAGGTTAAGATATCTCGAAAATCTGATGGAGCAATTCCGATGTCGGATTCAGCGGACCGAAAGTCTTTGGGAAATATAATCTGATCTCAGGGTTTGAAAAATGTCGGCCTGTGTTATTATTCAAGTAAGCGTTATTGTAGAATATGGTGAATGGAAAGATGCAATAATTATGCATTTATTGCAAAATTCCTATCTGGGTATGTTCATAAGAAGTCACGTATTTTGGATTTAGACGTTCTTTCGGTCCTTTTCGAAATTGGAAAATCATTGTTGCGTAAATCTATTGCAGCAGCACTGAAAAAATTTATGTTAACAAATTGAACAATATTCTAATTTTATTGTGCTATAGTTTTTCTGGATCTTGCATTATTTTTTCTCTTTTCTTTCTTTCATAATTTTTGTCGCTCAATATTTTGTAATCCATCTATCCACTATTTGTTACTCCCTGTTTGCACGATATCATTGATTTTTTATTTTGTTTTGTTGATCAAAATGGTCGTAAATATTACACACATGCAACGTAATATTTTTACAAATTTATCAGAAGGTGACAGAGGACGTATTATTGGATTGTATGAGTCGGGAGTGAGAAGAAGTGATATTGCGCAAACAGTAGGATGTAATGAACGAACAGTGGATAGATGGATTACAAAATACCGAGCGGAAGGCTTGGAAGCGTTAAAAGATCACAGGAAGAATAATGCAAGACCAAGAAAAACTACAACACAATAAGATCAAAATATTGTTCAAGCAATTGATGAAAATCTCTTTCAGTGCTGCTGCAACAGTTTTATATTATACAATAATAATTTTTCAATTTCGGAAAGCACAGTGAGACGTCGACTGAGATCGGTTAATGTTCGTTCGCATCCACCAACCAAAAAAATTGCACTTACAGAAAATCATAGAAATCGAAGAATGCAATTCGCACGAGAACATTTAAATACACTGCAGGATGAATGGAATGCAATAATATGGTTAGACGAAAAAGTGTTTTCTTCGGTTGAAGATGGGAGATACAGATATAATGTGGCGACCGGATGGAGAACGTCTAAATCCGAAGTATACAATACCTCACGGACACAGTGGAAGAATTACTTTAGGATTTTGGGGCAGTATGACATCCTCAAGATTGATGGACATTGTAGAAATATCACCACATATAGATGCCGAAGAATATGTGGAGATTTCAGAAGATATTTTAAAACCAAGTGCTAAACAAATATATCCCGAAGAACAATACCCAATCATCAAAATCGCACAAAACAACAGTGCTGTACACACACCAAGAATGGTTCAATTATGGTTTGAAGCAAAACCTGATTTTGTATTAATACCTTGGCCACCAAAGTCACCTGATCTAAACCCTATAGAAATCATATGGGCCAAGATGAAATCCTCATGGATATCTGGCCAACTGAGAACAAAAGAGGCGTTAAAAAATCACGTTCACCAAGTGTGAAATGAATTAGTTTTGACACCCAATTATACGCAAAATTTAATTAAATCCATGCCAAAACGAATGGAGTTAGTAGTTCAAAATGATGGTTTCTGAATTTCATACTAGTATGTATAAATTTAATAAAAAAACAGAAATAATGGTAACTATAAATAATGACAATTACAATCTACTTGGATTTAGATTTTCCTGGCCGTATATACATATAGAAGCACATAAATTTTAAAGCCTAGCACTTGATTTTAAAATATCTTCTAAAATCTCCACATATTCTTCGGCATCCATATGTGATGATATTTCTACAATGTCATTCAATCTTGACGTTCGTCTTCTGGTCGCTACATTCTACATCTATCATCTTCATCAGAAGAAAACACTTTCTCGTCTTATCATATTATTGTATTCAATTCTTCCTATGGTGTATTTAAATGTTCTTGTGTAAATTGTATTCTTCAATTTCTATGATTTTCTATTTTATTATTCTATTCTTTAAGTTCGATGATTTTCTATAATTTTCTCTTTTATAAGTTAATATAATTAATAATAAATTCAGATTATTGTATTCTTCAATTTCTGAATAATTTCTATGATTTTCTATTTTACTATTTATATTATACATTTATATTAATAGCATGAATTATTATTTATCTTTTAACCACACGATATAATGTTAGCGAATTACACTGAAAGCTGTCAAAGACGTGCGTGGACGCAATTTCGAAACATTTCCTTTTAAACCAACAGTCATGATACACGAATAGCTTGATGCGATGCGCCTAGTTATTACTGACCCTGAATGTGGCTTATTTCATAGGAAGGCATTTTTGAAGTACGAACTGTCTATGTCCTCCTTCATTCATTCTTAGCCGATTAAATTGCCCTGCTTCAACGAGTTGCTGATGTGTGCGCGTGAATATTCTACTATCCGAAATTCGACGATTAGGGAATGCTTCTTTATAACAAACACTGGGCCTATGGACATTGCCGTTTGCGCGACGGTAAATGGATATCAGCAAGTTCTTGAAACGTAAATTGTGGCATTTTATAAAGAAGAGGTTGATAATGCGTATGAGCTAAAAGAGATTTGTCAAAAAATTTAATAATATGTATACTTATAAAATGAAATACGAAGAAAGAAATAATGAAAGCTGTCCAACAAAGGATCACAGGAGTATACGTACACAGTACTCAAATGAGATTAATCGTTAAGAAGAAAAAGACAGTAAAGGTAAATATCTTTGCAAACAAAAAATCTTGGAGAAGAATAAGTTAGCTACAGTCAGTAGAACGAAAATTGAAATTGAGAAACTAAATACAAAAGTGCTGGTATCGATAACAGCGAAAAGAAACAAAATATTTATTTTACGAAGGGAAAATCTTGTTAATAAATAATTATTCAATATCAGTAGAATAAATACGTATAATACATATTAGGGCATCCATAAAATAATTAATGGTAAGGTTTTTCAATTTCTATGGATCTGTCGAATTTACTGATAACTTTGTAACTACCATCTGACCATCATCAAGCTCATTTTATTTACTTAAAATATGTATGTTGCAATATGTAAGAAACTCCCAGAATAGAACTCCTAATTACGACTCTATTCACGGTTTACACATACATGCAGAAGTCATCCTGATTTTTCATATTGTAACACTGATTCAGTGCAGATTTTCCATTAAGGTTTATAGGTTTATGGGTTTATGGGTTTAGGGTATATGGGTTTAGGGTTTAAGGGTTTATGAGTTTAGGGTTTAAGGGTTTAGAGTTTATGAGTTTATGGTAAAAAACGGTTGAGGCCTTGAGGAATGAAAGAATAAACTTCAATTGGCTGTTACTCGGAGAGGATGCATTTTGGGACACATGATCATATGAAAAAATATGTTTGGTTTGACCCGTAGAATACATCTCTTCATTCCATACCATAAGTCTTAAGACACTCTATATAATCATATACAGGGTGTCCCATAATCAAGTGTTTTGTAGCTCGTATCGCGAGCTTTACAAAACACTATAATTAAGTCCTTTTTCGATTAGCTATTTCGAAGTTATCGAGTTTAAATATGTCTCTTTGCGGATTCTTCACAAAATTTTGCAAGACATCTACATAATGACTTCTCGTAATTTTTTGCAGTTGCTGGTCTCCCAGTTGTTTTCACGGCTACTCAAAATCGGTTGTCTTCACAGCTATCCCCAATCAGTTGTCTTCACGGTTACACACAATCAATTGTTTTCACAGCTACCCATAATCAGTTATCTTTATCTAATTATCTAATTAATACAAATTTCTATTTATTGGATAAATATTTTTGTTTCCTAGCTGATTCGTTAGACTTTGCTTTTGCTTTTAGAGATTAATGTGATTCTCAAACGCTTCTGTAAGGATTTCTTCAATTTTTATTTTGCTTATTTCTCTACATTTCTTCCATTTAGATCAGTTTAATTTGAAGTATTGCTAATTATTCATTTGTTTTAAAATTTCCATTTCGATAATTTTCATCAATTAAAATACAATACCTTACGGAACGATAGATATACGGATCTCTCTTAGCGATAGAATATCTCTCTTGATGATAAGGGGTTAGGGTGATAAATCAAAATTATATCAAGATGTAAAGGATCTTTTCAATGTAACTTTTCAAAATGTGGGTATGTTCCCACTTCGATGTAGGATGTGACGCTGCTAGGTCTTAAAGAGAGTAAAGCGATATAGTTATATATATCTATATTTCGCCTTATATACAATTTTTACAATTTATGTTTGAGATTGATTAAATGTAGGCCTGAAAAGGGCCGTTTCCAAAAGTGTTAATACGTGGACTTTAATGCAGTCTTTCTCTGTACGTGAGTCGTGGCTCCGTGGTGGTATGTCGGAGTGGTCCTCACTTCTGATTCGCTAGCGTTGGCTTGACTTCTGCCAATGGTAACTTCACCTTCAGATTCGAAGGTAGAATGACGATCTTAGTTGCTAGCGAGTTGGTTTGCACGGCAACCTCCTGTACTTCGGGTACGGCGTCAGTCTGTGTGGCTGCCTCTCGTACTTCCTGTATGGCGTTGTTCTGCGTGATTGGCTGCTGGACCTTAGACTCTCATTCGTCTCCGTTGTCGATCTGCGTAGACTGATCTCTGCTTCTGGGTGGAGATTCTAACAGCTCGGCACCCTTGTACCTCGGTGAGGTATACCGTCGGATCCTGGCGTCGTCCTCATGGAGGTAGACTCGGGATGGCATAATGTGTCTGGTCCAGTGTTGTGCAAGGTACTTTATTTTCAGTACCTAGGTACAGGTACAGGTATTCTAGAAAAAATGTATCGAGGTACAGGTATAGATAC
>VBVR01006456.1:0-10243 GCA_011638315.1 Tetramorium parvispinum | reverse complement strand
CAACAGGTAGTTGCGTAGGTATCTTTACCCGATAGTACCCAGGTTCTCCGAGGTAAAGTTCTCGCGAGATATACGAACGAAGAAATTCTCCCTCTCTGTTCCTCCGTCGTTTCTTTCGCTATTCTCGCCTCCTTCTTTTTCCCACTCTTCGGTATACTTCGAGGCGCGACGCAAGTTAAATTACGTTTACGATTCGCGGCGAACGATGGCGGAGAAGGCACGCTCGGCGAGTCTTAACGAAGGAAAGGCCGGTTTACGGAGCCAATGTGTGCGCGCACCCGTTGCCGGAGAAACAGAGAAACTTCTCAAAGCGGATAAGTTTTGGTAAAAAGGCTGCCGCGAATGCTGATGATCTTCGCTGGCAAAGTGAAGCTAATTTGTTGGCGCCTGTTTTTACTCGAATAACGATTTCACAGACCGCAAGATCGATTATCTAATGAATTCTAATTTTCATAAAAGAAAAATCAATATGAATAATCTTAAACGTTTTTCCTTTTGAAAAAAAAAATTATGAGATAAATTGTTCATAATTTTCTGAATAAATTTTAAAGTAGCAATATATGAGAAAAAAGATACTCATAAAAATATTTTTACAAAATTTTACAACAAAAATTAGAGATATAAAATAAATATAAAGTATATATCTGCAAAATTTATTGCACGAACGCGTATGTATTCGAAAATCGATACGGATAACTGAACCATTTATTTAAATTGGCCAATATTTAATTAAATTTCAGTAAAACTATATTCTGACAATTATTTAGGCTCTGTGTACACGTGACGTATGTACGTACGCCAGAAGCAATGGGGAATAAGAACTGTATTGCTACGGTGCAATTAGCAGAAATGTAACGATCTCATTTGATACGATGTAACGACGCGGTAATATATCTCTAATACCTGTAGAATTATCTCTCGGTGATTTATCGAGGTACTTTAATTGGAGCCGTAGTACGATCCATTAAAAACCGCGGGACGTACTGACATAAATCGCTACCACTTAATCATTTATGATAGTCAAACATTAAGTGATATACTTTGCATGTACGTGCTTACGTTACAAAAGAAAGCGGGAAAATTTCAAATGGCCAATTAGCCAGAACTAATTAAGTACGTACATGTTTCTAACTATTCATCTATCTCATAAATAGAATCCTGCCGATAACCTGACAACTGAAGTAATTATATTCATTCTGCACATCGAAACATTTCTCTAAATACATACATTATACGAGGGAAAGCGGATTTCGCCGCGATAGTTTACGACGCTTACAAGTACTTATTTTTTATACCAAACTGTTAAATTAAATTCTCAGAAATTTACAGAACACCAATAAAACGGTGATCTCCTCTAATTATACATTTAAATGTTTAACGTATGAAAATTGTTTATTTCATTGCAAAATAATTTCACGAAGCATTAAATATAAATTAAAACATTTTAATATAAAACAAATTACTTGAGGTTCATTATATTTCCTCGAATTATTTTGTATTACAAAGAGTTAAATAGCGATCCCTTGTTGTCTTCAGTTCACATTAAGCTGACACCCAAGCCCACCGCTAGCGCGAATTGAATTCCGCGCAGGGTACTTTCTCCCTCCCTTAGAGTAAAGCAAGACGGGATGCGCGTTTTCGTTGGACGTAATCACCATATTAAATTCAATCCACCAAACCCTGATTCGCTTAATCCGGTCTCTCGAGTATACACGCATGTGTGTGTATGTGTGTGTATACAGCGAAGGTATGCACACCGCAGAAAGGATTGCGTGCCCGAGGAGAAGCGGCCTTGTGAGGAGGTAGGACGAAAGCGAGGAGGAGTCTCGGCGGACGCGATCGATAGTCAAGCTGGATCCCGGTGCGATAACGTCGAGGACGAAGGTCCTCCGAAATAAAGTGCCAGCAATATAACCCGTCCTAGGCAAAGGAAAGCGGACTTAAGCCTGGAAGCTTAAGCCGGAGTGAATGATCTTGCTCGCAAGTCTTATCGCTTGCGTTGATATACCTACACGCACGCACGTGACCAAGATACTTTGGCCAAGATATCTTGGCCATCGCGTCTGTATGCGTGCGAGGATCCGCTCGAGGTATCCGGAAAAACGCAAGGTGCTGAAACGGGGGCAGTGTTTTTCGAGCCATGTGACAAGTTTTACGGGGCTACTACAAATGTCATTGTAAGACTTGGAAATCTTTGACGTTCGATGTAAAGGACATAAATTAAAATGTCATATTTTTTAGGAATAACACGAAGAAAATTTGCTACAAACAAATGTATCACATGTTTAAAAATTTAAACCACCGCGAAAAAAGTACGTTGATGTATTAAATTATCTCAAAATCTAATTTTTAAAACTTTCTTAACAAGCGATAAATGTTTACTGTTATATATAATCATAATATTTTATTCCTATCAGTTTTCGTTACTGCAAAGTGATTAATTAAATTTCACGATATATCTATCTTATATTTTATTCCAACAGTTTTTGTATTTTTTTTATCGAGTTTATATTAAACATGATAAAATTCTCGGAAAATGCAAGCTGACATAGTAGCGCGAGAAAGAAAGCGCGAATTTATCGTTAATATACAACACAAAATAATCTCTCAAAACTATGGACGTCTGCAAATTACTTCATGAATATAAATCACCAGTTAGTAACTGCTTTTGAAGATGTTTACAAGGTTTCGCAGTTTCGACTACATATTTTGCGAAAAAGAAGACAAATTCCCGAACTTGGTCCGTATTTGCTCGCCACCCTGTGCATAACGGGGATAATCACGGGAAAATGTGCACGGAAGTGAACAATAATCGGATTCCTTCTTAGCGATCCTGTAAAATCTACTTGGATATTGGAATGGTTCGTCTGCTATGTTAAAGTCAAGTCGTTCGACCGAAAAGATAGATGAAAGGGAACGAAAGAGGGTATCCCAAAGACTGATTCTTTCTAATCGCGCAATGGAAGACGTATCATTCGATAAGTTTCTCAGAAGAATTAAAGATAAGTCGAATTTTTTAAACTATGTAGAAGCTGAATAAATGAATCCAATTAGTTTTAGACCTAAATTAAGTTTAAAATGCAAAGTCTCAAATAATTGATTGAGCTTTGATAATTGATCCTTTTACGGAATATGATATATTTTACATTTTCTAAATAACCTCTATACTTTTCCGAATGTTCGAATAATTCTCGCTCAAAAACCGATAAATTTAAACTGTTATATTTGATACGCCGTAATTTTCGAATTTAGGCGAGTAATGTTTCGATGTGAATTTTAATATACATGGGTAATCAATATTATCCAGTGACGCGACCATTACTGACGATTACTATCATTACATGTGTTCATGCTTAATGGCGTTGAAATTTTCGTAAATTCGGGATTATCGCAATTTATATTTTTCGACGAATATCAAAACGGGAAAGTACAACGGTTTAAAACATCATGAAAAATTTCATGGAAGTATCCCCAATTTTCGTAATTACGCGAATTCATGCAAGCAACCAAATTTAATTTCAAAAAATATCTTCCAAAAGAAACGTAAAATGCGAGCCCGTTATTTGCAAGCGTACATAGTGCCTGCACGTTCACAGTCCGCATTACGTTCTCTCCACCCCGAAATATTTCACGCCGCTTAAAGGTTAAAAATGTCCGTAGCCGGCCAAACCAGGCGGAAATTCTGCCGCGCGGTTTATAGCCGACTGAATTATACTCTTTCGCGGATCGTTTTGTTCGCGTGACGGCGTCCGTTCGCGTTCGAACGAGCAAAACGGTTCAACGCCGCGCCGTATATCACGCGTCTTTTTCGACGGAAATCTCAGCGTGTTCTCGTATCCCGGAGGGTAGCGAGAGGAGGGTCGATGAGAATCCCGAGGGTTGGTTGAGGGGGAAGGGGGAAGAGCAGTACAGGCAGTGAGGAGACAGACGTAGGTATCCTCGATTCTGTGTGTCGCGCTTTTCCCATTCCTCTCTTCCTTCCTTCCTCCTTTCCTTCCTTCCTTCCTTCCTTCCTGCGCTTTCACCGTGTGTCTCCCCATTCCCCCCATCTATCCTTCGCACATACCACTTCGTTCCTCCCAGCGGCAGGTTTATTTTATTTCTACGGATACCGTCCGCTGACAGATGCTGCCGCATCGTCGAAAAAGTCTCGACTTTAAGCACGTGCTCCACCTCGCGCAACCGTGTGCGTGTCACGTTTACGAAGGCGTGCCAGCACGGAAATACGATGCGAAAAGAGAGTGCCCGTGTGCTCTTGCCTCTTAGCAAGCGTGTCCGTTAATCGACTGTGCGCGCGTTTACCCTTAACCTTAACATTGTGACAGTGAAAGCCAACATCTCGTCAACCGAGCTCATTAAGCTCCTTTTAAGCTTTTAATTTCTTTTTAGACGCAAGTAAAAAAATTATAAATTTTTATTGCCTTTTTAAAAATACTGTTTTAAATTCTATTCACGAATCTATTTATTTAATTATTCATTTATAGCTGACTTATATTACCTAATTACATCCTGATAAGCGCTATCTGTTTCGATAAAGTTTGGACGAAGCTTTTTTTTCCCGGGGATTTTTACGAGAAGTGTGCCTTCCGTTACAGCTCGCCGGCACAATATACCGAGATTTTGCTGACAACATAGCAAGTACTCGCACACCGAGCGTTTTAATACACGGAGCGTTTTCTAATTAAACCGATAAATCGTGCGCCAAGTCCCGATAAGAATCCTCGGTATTCCGTGCGCCGCGCATCCTCATCCTCCCCGCAACGATCGCAACGCTTCCGTCGTACCCTCTATTTTTCTCTCTTTTCCTGGGCGACCTTCTTAGCGCGACGTTTATCCTTTAGGCAACGCCGAGAGAACGCGGCAGATTGCCATCCACGGCGAAATCGCAGATAAACCCGCGCGCCCGCGCCCGGGCCCGGGCGAGGGCACGTCTCGTTCGTTTGATCGTGCTCGCCGACGTGCCGCTCAGGAATGGCAATATACCGCGTTGCAAACGTCGACCTTCGTGATTCGCCGGAATTCGTTTAAATTAAATCCCGCCGACGGGGACCGGTGTATGTGTGCGCACGTGCAAAACCGACGAATTGCGCGAGCGGAGAAAGTGCTGGCTTCAAATTCGCTCGACTACCGTCACGGCGAGGGCGAGCAAAAAATCCAAGAAGCGGTGAAAGTAGAATGCAAATAAACGCTGCGCTAGTGTATTTGTACAGTTAGACTGTGTAACGGAATACACCATCGAGACAACAACCACCAGTACTCGAATATATCTCGGCTTGACGGAGATCATTGGCGTGTAGGTGATACTACGTAATGGTACTTCGCGTCGAAGTCCTTTCCCAGACACGGCTGTTGTAAAAAGAAAAGAATTTGACGCCCGTAAAGATAAGGCGTACGTTATATTATGTGTAATGGCGTTAATAAAGTTATCGCCCGTTTGTATCTCTCATTTAATCTCTAATTTATTCCTGTTCTTCCTGTTTTATGCGCTGATACTCATCGGTATGCACCTTTTTTTCGTCGAATATCGCATGTATATCTCATGTGTAAAGTGTTAAAGCGATATATGTGACGTGACGCGGCATTTTTCAAAATGTATGCATTGCATCAGGAAAAGGCATCATGAGATAATATCACACGCGCCGATCATCAATATCACGCAATTTCAATAAAATGCATTATTTAAATCTATATTAAATAATTCAAACTGTAGTTACCCGATTATACGGTTGCCCAATTTTGGACCTTTTTATATCAAATCCAGAAAACCAATATTATCGCTACGTGCAAAATGTTATATGACGTGACAAAACGTAACCTCGCATGATAATAGTATCTAGTCCCTTAAAACTCATTGTTTTGCGACGAAAAAGTGTAAAAAACGGCTTAGTCTGTACTTGAGAGTTTTATCGGTAGAGGGTTCAACAGTAATTCACGAAAGTAAAACCTGCTATTAATGGGAATCCGGTCAAAAGTTTTATTCTCCGAAAACGAATCTAGATAAAATTCTCCAGTGACCGCCTAAAAATTGAGATTGACTCAATGGGACGTTATATTAGATTTTTATTCTTAGAGGAGACGAATCTCTCGATAATAAAACTGGAGCGAACACAAATTCTCCAAGGGAGAGACAACTTGAAAGTTTTGCTCTCCAGAAAGAGTGACTCCCCGTGAAAGAATTTGAATCGAACGAAGGAAATCGAGTAATACTTAAACCCTAAATACGACAAACCTTTCTCTAAGATGCATCTCTTCTTTAACTTAACTTTATTGTTTTCTTGTTTGCAATTAAAATATTTTTAATATTAATGTACTGTGGAATTATATTTACATTACTTTATTTTATTTTATTTCAATATTGTATAACTAAAACAAGTGTGTAAAGTTGGTACACCGAAATGAAAATTTTTATAAAATTGATATTTTATTATTCACAATTTATCCATAAATAATCGTTTTCGTTTATCTTGCAAAAAGTAAATAAATTTCATTAGCAATATCTCTAAGTGCGTTTTTTTAAATTCTATGTATATATGGACTCCGATTGTCTACATTTGTTCGTCAATAATATTATTTACTGTTTTCTTTTCTTTTTTTCAAAATATTGAAAAGTTTTTTCAAATTTTCTTTTACATTTTATTATTTCTGACATAAAAATTTAAAATAGGTAATAATTTGTCAAAAATTATTTTACATGTTTATTCCCTTTATTCAATTGAATACAAATTGTTAATAATCAAATGCAGTATTAATTTGATAAAAATTCGCATTTCAGGATGTCAACTTCACAGATCTATCTAAAGTAACAAAAAATTCAATGAGATGTCACAAATCATCTGTCAAATCATTGCGACATATATCTCACTTATTAAATAAACATGTTAAAACAAATCAAATCGAAAGATAAGTATATAGATCCTTAAAGCGAGACGTTCATAATAAAAATTTAAATGATAAGCATAGCCTTAAAAAAACACATCTAAAGTTTATCAGAATCTCTCGATCGATGAGAGATATTCCTATCTGTTTGGCGACCTGGTTCTGTCTAATTAAGCACAGTCTCGTTCGAAAAGGCGACAGCGAACTACTAATCGCGTGCTCTCCTATCCATCATACCGCGCATATGCCGGAGATATGAAACATGACAGAGCCGTTAAGCGAAACGAAAAGCGCGACTGCTCTCGACATACTTCTCGTAACTTAACGACGTTTCATAGGAAGTCTGCAGTATACAGATCTCTGCTATTTTTCAACGAGATGATTTTTAATCCAGATATATCTTCCTCTCACAGTTTTCATTAAGATATCCTTGAAAATGCGACGATTCATCTATATAAAATCAACCCGTGCTATCTTAACTAAATTATTCGAAATAGAATAGATCAGATAAATGAATTCTTTTCTAACCAATTTAAAATATATATCTTCATAAATTAAGCTCCGAATATAAATAGATCAATATCTTCTTCTTCTTCTCGAAGTAGATTCGATTTTTATCGAAATTTAATGTAGCAGTTCTTTAAACAAATAAAACTTTTTTTAAAAAGTCGGATACAAACTTGTAAAATAAGATTCTTACGCAAAAATAGATTTCGAAGTATTTAAACGATCCCCAGATGCAAGAAGGAAAATGCAGTTTTACATATTGCATAAAGCGAAAGCGGAAAATATGCCGCTACTTTTGCGGAAACACCGTTTACACGATTCGCTTCCCCTGTGTGTTAAATAATTTATTCAGCACAGTTGCCAATAGTGAAACGCGTAAATTCGCCCTAAGTTGCACAAACTCGCGTACTTCTCGCCTTCTTCTCACGCTAATGATCCCTCGCGAGTATAACGATGGACCTGACGTTACATACATTAGTTGCTGGAGGAGAGTGGCAGGGCGGGGAAGAGCGTGCAGCTCGAGTCAAGTTGCAGCTCGTTACTCGTTCGTAGCTGGGAGAGAATTCCGCCGCTGCAGAATGCTCAACATGGCGATCGGCGGAACACGGTTTAACGTCCATCGAGATGTTGAATGTAGCACGTAGATGAAATAAAGAGAGCCGGTTTTATTTTCCCATCTGCGCATCGCGGTGCGCCGCGTGAATTGAAACTGCAATGAAGCTTTTCCATCTACTGCGCGTGGGAATGCGTGATATAATACAAAGAGAAGAGATATACATGCGGATTATGCATATAGCTTCCCCGACGGATTTTTTTATAAAGAGAAAGAAATTATTCCCTCTATTCTTTCTTCCTTCCTTTCCCTACTCATTTATTAATAAAGTTTTCTTGATATTTTTCTTTGGGGTATACTCGTTTTTTTTTTTGTAATCCTGCTCTCTTTATTAGTCACAAAGATCAGAAACCTCGCTTATCGTTATTTATCATAGTTATTTTTATGTGGCTTGTAGCATTTTTCTGCTCCGTAAAATCATACCAATAAATCAGAGATACTTGACTCTACTCACTATGATAAGTCACGAAAACACCCAATCGGAAGAAGAACTGTATCGGGGAAAGCCTGTACGTGCTGCATATTTCATAGTGTTGCAGAATTCGTTTTGCAAAACGCGTACGCGTAACTTATGGCCTCGATGTAGACAAAGATCGGTGGCGGCGAGAGACCGGCGAAAATTCCGCTTTGATACCCCGGCGGGGCATATCGCGAGCGGGCGGCGACGACGCGCCGAGTGTTTGGCTGAATAAATCTCGATAAATAGCGAACGGAGATTTACGAGAGGTTCGCCAAACCGTAAGCGTGCGCGCGTCCTCGAATGCAATATGTATCGTGCGCGCGTGGTGCATCTTTTACGGGATATTCGCGCTTTATCAGAGTCAGATATCCCTATAAAGAACTCAACGGTGCGTCCGCGATATCGGAGAGTTAAGCGAACTCTCGGAATTCATAACTCGCTCGGAGAGGTAGCGAAGAGTGATCCCACTTTCATAAATTATCCGTTAAATGGCCTGGCGTATCAAAAATGGCTTTCATGAGTTTACTTGATATTGATATGTAATGGGAAAGCTTAAAAATGAAATTACAATTCTATTTTGACACAATTGAAAATTAATCGAGCATTTCGAAATATAGATACTTTTCGTTAATATTATATGGGACTGCATTATTGTTTCAACGGTTGCTATCATCGTTCATCAATCACGACAAACCGCAATTAACGCATATTATTTTTCGTTTCGCGTGCTTCATGAAACATTTTTCTAGCACAAACATTAGCCCGAGCTTGAAAAATGATTTATAATTCGACCAACGTTTACTTTAATCTCGCGCTTAAATTTCATTATTCAACCTCGCTCTGGTTTTATTCTCACGGCAATTTATGCGGTATTATTTATTGATTATTAGATGATGGATAATTTTATTGAACGAAGTGTACCTCGATTTATATATCGAGGTGTTCAATTCGTTTATTACCCGAAGATTACACGACTCCCGAGCGTTCCCAGAGAAGCTGACGAATAAGCTCGTCACGTCGAGTAATTCTCGCGACCTGACATTGTAACAAGCCGCGCGGCGATCCGACGATCGATTATCTGGGCGTTATGTTCGTATGCTCATCGGGTGTTAAATCGGCGCAATGTCGCGCAGAAGGACGTCGTGTCGTACGACGTCTGGTACGGCCAGGGACACGACGTGCGTGCACAAATGCGTGTGAACGCGCCTCAGCTGCATGAACCTCGATCGTTTGTCAGTCGAGCTTTGACGAAATAAAAAAAACTGTGAAATCTTTGAGAAACAAATCTGGGCATTCTCGTTTCTGTTTAACGCTCCATTTGATATCAAAATATAGTTGCTGATTGTATATGAAAGTGCACGTTCGTCGGAACGACAATCGGTGAAACAGGCATATTTAACGTGAGATTAGATTAACCAAAGGGCTACGTTCTCATTTTCATATAGGATATCGAGCGTATTATTAAATGCGGTCATACAATCCCTAATTTTATCCATCTGGTACAAAGATCATATTCGATGAAATGTGATGTTGCGCATATATGTAGTTACATATATATGGGGTATTCTTTCTCAACGTTACATCCCCCTGCCCATTTTACATTTTTGTTAAAAAAACTTTCTCTGGGCTCAAATTACAGCAAATTTTATCTATTTTTCTATGCCGTGTGGCAGTTTTAAAAAATTCAACATGGTTAACCAAAAATGGCGGATTAGTGTAACTGCAACTTGAAATACAATATTAAAATCATTTTAATAAAATGTGTGAATTTTCATGATACTTGGTAC
>VBVR01006455.1:0-10245 GCA_011638315.1 Tetramorium parvispinum | reverse complement strand
ACCTCATATATATATACATATATATATATATATATATATATATATATAATATATTCGTATATTTCATACGTATAATAGATATTAAAATTTCATTCTGAAGTAAGTAATATTTATAAGAATGACAAGAAATTAATAAAGTTTTGAAAAAGTTTGTGATTAAATATTAATCTAATTTCAATAATATAGAGCTATTTTATGTATTTGTACTTACATCCTGATTATGTTGCGCTGTTGAACCGGTAGCAGATGAATCTAAGTGAGCATAAAGCTGATTTAAAGCGTCGCGCAATCTCCTCGCGCATTTCTTATGCGGATGCAGTAATATTGCTTGAAAATTGACAGGTAAGCCATATCTACAATCATTTATATAATATGTTATGTTCTGTCATATTTCGTTCAATTAGATACATTAATATACAGTAATACCTAAGAACAGACTCAACAAATACGCGCAAAGCTTTAACATGAATCCAAGCGCAAAAGCATTCACTGAAATTCACTTTTAACCAACGGACAAGCGGTCCGAATTGTTTCTTTTTGTCAGTTACCAACTTCGTAATTTCATTCTTTCCTGTAATAAAAAATATAATTAATTTAAATTTTACTCTTTACAAAATACTATTAGTTTCTAAAAAAATATCTTAAATTTATATTTATATAAATTATTACGTTGTTGCATACAATGTTGTCCTATGCAATTCATAAAAAATCTCAATATTTCAACAAACCTGCTGCTAATTCTTCTTCATTATATGTAAAATCTCGCACAATAAACTTCTTTTCACGAGCATGCAATTTAAACTCATCCATTACTTTTTTAAATAAAGTAATCGTAAATAATCCATATTCTGAATCCTGAGTAATGAGTTGTGTACTACGCGGTACAATCATATCTGTCAGTTTTTCGTAACAACCGTACCATTCCTGGAAGCTGGATCTAAAAATATAAGATACACATAGGTACTAAATTCTTCATATAATTCAACAATATAATTCTTATATAAATTTTATATGACTTAGCATGTTGTAACAAAAAAACTGTAAGTATATTTACAAGGTTAGTTTTTGGCCTGATACAGAAATGACACCAGAAGTATCAAATTTATAATTTTTAACAAGTTTGATCCTGCAGAGGGCTATTGTTAAAATTTCAGATAGATATGTTTATTAATTTCTTTGTTTTGATCGTGTAAAGAAAACAACACTTTTGATTTTTTCTAAAAATAGATAAAGTCGAATATTGCGCAAAAATTGCATAAATTGCGCTTTGAATTGATTCCGCAGCGTATTCATCAAATTCAGCATCCAGTGCAGTACCAATTCAAAGCGCAATTCAAGTAATTTTTTCGCGATATTCGACTGTATCCATTTTTAGAAGAAATCCAGTTTTCTTTACATAAACCACATAGACCAAAACAAATAAACTAATGAACGCATCTGTCTGAAATTTTGATAGTAGCTCTCCGCAGTATCAAACTTGCTAAAATTATAGCAGTTTGATACTTCTGGCATCGTCTGTGTATCCGAATAGGCCGAGAACTTTTTGAACTATCTTCGTACTCACCTTGGTACAATTACAAGTAAAGTAGTTAAATATTCGCTGTCCAGGATAAAGTGTTCCTTTTTCACTAAGTCTGCTAAATTTCGTGTTAATAAACTTCCCCTGTCATAAATTCAATATTACATTAATAACATTTACATAATCGTTGATTGTATTAAATTTAAATCATATTAAACAAACTTACGTCTGTTTCTTTTCTAAATTTTGTAAGCTGCCTTTCAAATTGTTGTATATCGTAGATTTAGTTTTTAGATCAGCATCAATCTGTCCCACCTGTTTACTGATAATATCCGCAATATTTCTCAGAGATTGTTTGATGGGGTATTTAGCCATGTCCCACTGGAATCGAGTTATATATGATGGCAGATCACCTAATAAATTTTAAGTATTAATCCAATTGTTTTAGACAATAAATCTTGATAAGTAATATTAAATTCTAGACAGAGCTTTAAAACGTATTTCTATATTCTTTAATCAATAACGAATGTAAGTTTTACAAGTGTAGTAAATGTAAAAAATTTTAAACAGATTCAATATTAATATATGTACTTCTTAAGCTCTGCATATATTATTATCATACACAAATGCTTATACATGTATTTTTTGTTATAATAAGTCCAAACGCTGTCTAAAGTAATGTTATTAAAAGAATAATATTCAAAATGGTGAGACAAAGAAAAAGTGATTTCCACACAAGCAATTTCTTGATTTTACAATGCCGCTTATTCATCATTAGCATTACAAAAAAGAAGCAGGACCTGCACAAAGTATATCATGCAACTCATGATGAACCATAATCCGTAAGCAAACTTTACTATAAGAAATTTTTTTTACAAAAATACACAATATATTTACAAAAAACATAATTATTTGGTATTATCTACGTAAATTTCGTGCACGATAATTATATTACAAAAATATAATAAAAAATTGTAATTCTATTAATAAAATTTTTAATATATACAGATAATACCTTTTGCAATCTATAACTTTTATATTTGTATATTATTTGCAAATCTTAGAGCAATATTTTGAAAAATTGTATTATCTTTTGTATTTATCTTCTATCGCTATATCTTAAATACATTGTAATTACATATAATGCAAAAATTTAAGCATTAATCTAATCAGACAAAATAAATCCTCATTACATAAACTCATTATATGCATATCTGTATATATTTAGCGAGACACTACCGTGTCTCTTAATTATTAATATTACAAAAACTATTATTTATATTTTTTTATTCATTTTCGCAATTATCTGTATTATCTTCTTATACATTTGTGAGTAAAATGTTTCTGTTTATACATACATGGTCGATAAATTTAAATAAATTTTAGCTTAACGCGTTTGTATTAAAAAGAAAAAGATGCTCACATACATTTGAGAAAAAAGGATACATTAAACATGATAATATCGAAATCACGAATCTCTTAAAAAAAATCTATATTTTACGATAACGTATACTAATATACCTTCTTTTCCACGTTTCCTCACAGGTATATATGACTTTTATTAATAATGTATGATTAGCCATCACAAATCAATGTGCAATAACACAATCTAATAAAATAAGCGAAATAGCTAAATTAAAAAGAAGCGGTTCGTGATAAGTGAATTAAATGCATGAAATATTAGTAATACATTATTCCATTTTCTTAAGTGAATATACATATATGGTCCCTACTACATAAGAGCAGTATACATTACATGACGAGAACTATGAAGCACATTTGTTTCCTGTCAACTTCTATTTCATAATCATGCAAAGTAATATTAGTCATAAACTCACGTACCGATCGATAAATATCTGTTAATTTCTACTAATGCTATTTGTGCTGTGATCTGTGCTATTATCTATCATACCATTGTTCTGTATATGTATTATCGTCTGTGCTTATAATGAGATCTTTTACTAAAATTATAGTAATTATTAAAATGAAAATTAAAGATCAATATTAGGAAAACAGAAATATAATTTAGGATGAAATGATTGGAGTGGGATAAAAATGTGTAAAAGATTTCTGGATATATTTAAATAAGTGTCAAGTGTTACATCTCTCTCATCATTTCTCCTTTTTGTGCTTTGTTTTCCCAGATCTGTTTCAGTTATATGCATATATGATACTAAACATAAATGATAACATAAATATATATATATATATCTTTTTTCTTATTTTATAGTAACAAATAATTATAATAATTCATAAATGAGAGCAGAAGCGAAAACTGTGAAAAAATTAAAAAGAGCAAAATTAGGAGAAGAAGCTAAAGTCTGGTGGATCAAATATATACAGTAAGCAAATCGATTCATCACAAAATGAAATATTGAACTTTTTACGTTCATAAGATAGTTATATAAAATTGTAATATAATCGTACATAACTAATATAAAGGACAGAAGACAAACGAGCAAAACCAAAAACCAAATATACATCAGCGAAATTTCTTGAAGAAAATCAATTGTGAAAAAAGATATACACACGCATCATAATCAGGACGTGCTACGGAATGATGAATTTGCACGTGATCCCTAAATAGCTTCCGGTTTATTAATCATTCATTAAATGAATACAATCGGAAAAAATCTTTGATAATTTCGAAAAAGATGTATTAATTTCAATTTAAATATTAATTAATTAAATACTAAATTTTATTGGAAGAGAGATTGCCATATATTTCTCATTGTTCCCTTACGAACTTAAAAATCATATTAAACCTTATTATTAAAAATTATATTTTTTCATACTTTTATCTATATAAATAAGATTTATTACAACATTACAATGATAATTTGAAATATAATACAAAAAAAAAAGAAATTAACAGTAAATTATTCTTTCTTACTAGAAAGAGGTTATTAATAATTTTACGTATATTTTCACAAGTTTTACAATGATATAATATACAAGATGTTTGATAATAAGCATATCACCCGCCATGGGTAGATAGAAACTAAATAGAAAAATCCTTCAATTTTTTTTAATTAATAACTGTTTATTATTATAACTGCTAAACGATAAAGACTACTCAGTTTAATCCGCTCTATTCTACCTACGGCGAGTGATACGCTTATTATCACCCTCTATATAAAATATAAAATCGATAGTTAAAAAAATAGCACTAGAGTGTAGCTATAATATTTACAATGTTTAGAATTGTAATAAAGCATTTTTTTACTTTTCTTGTATTTTTTAACTTTTTCAAGTGTGTTTTTACCACCTTGTAAATTATAAGTATCTTTATTTAAATAATTTGACAATCTCTCTCTTTAAAATCTTTTCCTACATTTATCTCTCAAGAAAATACGATAATGATTGCTAAATCATCGAGATACGTGGTGCACGGGGCGAACAAAGCTTTGCAGCTATGTATCAAGAAGGAGGAGGATAAAAGAGAGGAGAAGGTCTCGTATCGGCCGGCAGTGGCAGGGTACCTGGATTCGGCAAATTGCCACTATGGTCTTGGTCTTGGTCGCTGTTTTGGTCTGCATCGTCATCGTCGTTGTCATCATCATCTCCAACTAATTTGTGAGTAGATCGATCTGGATCTTTCTCGGTGCTAGTCCGCGGACGTGATGATTGCTGCCACTCAAGCTCTCCTTCGCTGCTACAGTTCGATGAGAGGGAGGAGAGGGTTGGACTCGAAGGAGTAGGACTGGAGTGTGGTGTCGAGGATACAGAAGCAACGCACCAATGGGCATGATAGCATGAATATATTGACGAGGCATAATTGTTGGACTGAACTTTGACATCACAGATGCCTTGAAGATTGTACGACACCTTCTTTTCGAACGAGGGAGAATGATTGTTGTGGGAGCTATGATGATGATGATGATGTTGGTGATGATGATGATGATAATGGTGGTGATGATGATGATGATGGTGGTGGTGGTGGTCGTGGTCGTGATCGTGGAAATAATGACGTTGGTGATGATGCTGACCTAAACAGGCGGCCGGTTCTGGTTCGGACTTGTCCAATTCCCTCCATTGTTTGTGATGCTCCATCGTAGTCTTGTGTGATGGTGTAATAGGGGTGTTTGGCGGGGTGTCCGGACCCCCTTCGGGGCTCAAGCTCTCCCCATCCATTGATGTTAGACCTATCCATTACAGCCCAGTCCCAATCTCCGCGCGATCTTTCTTATTGTCTTGCTCAACTATTATTGTCGCCTACGCAAACGCCTAACGACAATGCTGACGAAACTGAATGAAAAACAACTCAGGAGAAGAAAACTAGGAGTATTTAGCGCGCATCATCTTACTTTAATTAACTACAGTGATGAAATTCAAATTTAATCATCGTTTTCAGTGGCGACTTACTATCAATTAGTCAAGTAGATGCAAACAAATCTTCGAAGAATGTATATATGTATAGTCTGATATAAAAAGCTAAGGCAAATTTTTCTAAAAAGAGCGAACAACATAATGTTCAATAACGAAGAAAAACAATTACAAAACAGTTTTTTGCATATCAAATTTAATTTGCATTGTCTAAAGCTTTAAGTATTTTTATATTTAAAATTTAGGCGGCCCATATTTATAAGTTGCACATTAATTGTACATTACTCAAAAAAATAAGAAACACTTTTCATATGCTAAAACTTAGGTTATTTTCAAATCAGCAATTTTGAAATTCAGCGAAAAAATGATCATATTTTAATCGAATAATTAAAAGAGTATTTTAGAGCTAAAAGTTTCAACTTTAATGCTCTATTTTCAATCGAGATACAAAGTGTCAGAAATACTAATTTTAGTAATTTTAGTGAACAAAATAGTAATTTTAATGAACAAAACAAAATAGTGTTCTTTCTTAAAGCATAGAACAAGGAAAATAAAAAAATGTTTAAAAATTACCGATAGCATTAAAGTTGAAACTTCAAAATGCCTTTTAATTATTTGTCTACGATAATTTTTTATCGAGTTTCAGTGATTTGAAAACAGCCCAATTTTTAGTATATGAAAAGTATTCCCTTTTTTCTAATAGTGTATATAATCAAGAGCTTTTTGTCCTTTGAACAGCTATAATTTTTATTTCTACATATTAATTTGAACGTATTTAGAGAAGAATCTAAAATATTCTTATATATTCTATAAATTCTGGTTTAATATAAAAAGTAATAATTTTTCATATTATGTCTTATCAAACGTTAAATACTCCAATATATTGCGAAAATAATGACGAAGTAGAAAAACTAAGCAACAAAAGGAATATTCGAGAGAATATAAAAAATAATCTTGACGAAATGTATATATTAGAAAGTAAAGGAGTAAGAGTTAAATATTGTGACTCGAAATCATATGGTGCATCGCAAACGGATAATAATATGAAAAAAGGATCAATGTTAAGAGAACCAAGGAAAATAAAATTTTGTAGTGGCTAATCAGAGCTTGGTGACCACAGTAACCCAAGCGCCTTCTCACGTCCTGTGGAAAATTTTATTCGACACGAGTGTGGTCCGTAAATTCCAGATCTATCCATATACTTTTGCTTCATTTGTCCTTTACATATATGTATTCGTGTCTCTCGAGAAGCATCTTTTTTCTTTTTTACACCTTAATACAGACTTTTGCGTAGTGCATATGTACGAGCAATTATTAATAAAATAAGAAGGGTGGGAAAACAGGGTTAATGTGGTCGAAGTTAAACAAAAGTAAGCCAAGCGACATCACAAATTTAGAAATAAATCTGTAGTCGATAATAAACGGAAACAACTAAACACATAAATAAGCATTCTACGAATATATCAACTAAATACTATTATATGAAGCATATCATTAATAAATAATTTACTAATTATATAAATATATTAAAGTATTTGTTGAAAAGGTCTAACGTAATTATTTGATATAATATAAAATAAAGGTATGAAAATCATTTTTAATTTATGATATGCACCATATACATAGATGTTAATACATATATACTACAAAGGAATTTTGTCTGTATAAACCTAATTAAACTATTAAAACATGCAGAAATGTTCTAACATTATGCAACATATCATACGTTTTGTACGTACTATTTGTGTATACAGACAAAATCGTTCAATTTCATTCTATCAAACTACGATATGGGGTATCGTGAGGAGAAATAGGGGGATTATACTTCTCTCAAATTGAACTCATTATTATCTCCAATAAATTAAGGTAAAATTTGGTTGGGTTCATTACAACTAATAGATATCGAGGATCATTGACAAAAAAGATATCTCAAAGTAGTGTGCATGTTTCGTGTTGTGTACAGTATTCATTGGTGCGTTAGTTAACAGAATATATTACCCTAAATTAGAGCGTTATAAGAAAATGATGCATAGACAATCGATCGATACCTGTTCGCAAGGGTCCAAAATATTCTTTATCAACAATAATGCGTAAAATCGTTTCTACAATCAGTCCTTTTGATCAAATCAAATAGATAACATGCACAATGTACACTTATCCAAGCGATATTGAACAGTGTGGATTGTAATAATCTATAGATTCACATCTTCTAATCAACTCTTCTAGCATACCTATTCTTTGTTCTCTACCAAAGTAGAAAAATGCGAGTTTGAATGATCAGAATAAAAGTGTAACACCTTGCAATACTTATTGATAAATAGAATTGATAGACCGCAGTCTTTTATGCATTACTAATTAGATTGAGTATTGCTCAACATTCGAAATAAAGGTAAAAATGATGGAATAGAAAGAGATAAACGCGGATAATGGTTTGGACCCCTGAATAAAGAATTTGATCCTCCATCACATGGATATTGTCGAAAAAATGTAAAGGCCCAAGAGATAACAAGGCAACAGATGTCTTCTCTACTTACTGTTGTTGGCCATCAGATTCTCGTGCAGTTTATCCCTCTGGTCTTCCAGAACCTCACCCAAATATGTCGCCACTTTGCGCGTTACTTGCTCCACATATCCATCAAGCTTGCCCAAGTCGTCTGATAAACCGACCAGTTGGTCCAGCGTTCCGACCTTCAGATCCGGGATGTGAAATTTGTAGTTGACTGACAGAGAATGCTGCTTAGATGTCAGATTGTTCATAGTCTCCCATGTCTGCTGACAAGTTTTGTCACCCGGTGCAGATATCAGCCAATACTCCGTCATCTTGAGTAATGTGTTTCGCGACTAAATCTTTAATATACCTGAAATGGTGACGATATCATAATGTCAGTTAACTTTTAAGCGATCTAATCTCTAGTTTTAAGCGAATTACAAAAGTATTTCTTCAAATTATATACACGTGTAATTAGCCAGTAACGCATTTCCGTAAGAAATCAAGATAAACATATGTAAGAGTACAATATTAAAGTATAATTCAAGTATTTTAAACACAAAATATTTTACACGCAAAACTTGCATTCCTATCGCTTTTAATTTATCTACATATATTATGATGACACTTTGCTATATGCAAAGATAATTCAAAAAGTAGAGTGAATTTTAAAAAATATCATTTAAGTACATTAAGTATTATAAGAAGATTGATCAATCTTCGATATCTCCTCCTTATTCTATGCAAGTAACGCTTCCTGTTTCTTCTCTTTATCGTTATATAGAAAAAAAATTTATTTTTTATGCACTTTTCATTGAATATCACCTGAAAAATTATGAGTCCTATATTTAACTTCAACTGGCAAGATTAAATTAGTTTACAAGAATATAGAATATATCGTTTATACAATCTCGAGATTATTTTTCATGTTAAAAATCTTTTTGATTAAAAAATGCAGAATATAGCCAGGAGCAAGCATACTTACATGTATGTCGTAACACTTTTTTATAATATACAGGATGTCCCAAATCTAACGCACCATCTGCTAATGGCAGATTCTTGAAGTCATCGAAGCATTTAAAGACAAAAATCCTAATATCAAAATATTAAGGCTACAATAGTTTTTAAATGGGAAGCGTTTAAAGATAGACAATCTGGTTGTTAAAAATTCGCGCACTCAGGTCTGTTACATAGTGAAGGTACCCCTGGATATTAATATTTACATATTAACATTTTGCATACACTTTTAAATTTATCTATTTATTACTTTTCCCATTTAATTCAATTGCTGTGTATGCTGATAATATTAATAAAGGCAAAAATGATTTTACCGAATATTAATCTTAAAACGTATCGAGTTGTCAAATCTGTCACATGAAGTATGTTATAAGTAAATAATCAATTTGAATAATAATTCTAGAGGTTCTCTTCACTGTGTAACAGACCTGAGCGCGCGAATTTTTAACAATCAGATTGGTTCTTTTTAAACGCTTCCCATTTAAAATCTATTGAGCCTCAACATTTTGATATGAGGATTTTCGTTTCTAAATGACTTCAAGAATCTACCATTAGCAGGTAGTGCCATTAGCAGGTTAGTTCTGGGACACCTGTATATTAACCCTAGGCTGTCACACCTTTTTTCGAACGAGATAGTCGTACTGGGTCATCGTGACCCAACGCAATTTTCGATGAGCAAAAGTTTAAAAGCTAAGTGTCCAAAATTTCTGAAAAAATTCTGAAATAAAATTCAAACATATAAAAATATATTCCAATTATAAAAAATTAATATTTTAATTATTTTCATTTGAAAAAAAATTATTGAAAACAAATTTTTTTTAATCACATTTTACTTGAAAAATCAAAACTCTTAATTTTTAATATTTTAAGCTAAAAATGTAGCATTATTCTCGAG
>VBVR01006453.1:0-10225 GCA_011638315.1 Tetramorium parvispinum | reverse complement strand
ATATTGTTCACGTTCGCACTCCGTCATTGTTTATACTGTATTTCTGGAAAAGGATTTTCCAGTCTGTAAAGGCAATTAAAAGATTAATTGTCCCAAAATTAATCGGTTTCCGTCGGTACAACAGAACAGTTTAAGCATCCCCTTAATACGCATCGATAGAAATGCACCGTTCCCGCACTTCCTGCACCCCGTTCGTCTTTCCTCATTCTCCCTCGAACGGTGCACAAAGTGGAGGAAGTTCAGTCGAAAAGAACAACGTCAGTCTGAACAAACTCCGCGCGGAATGAAAAGTAGTGTCAAGGCGAGGAGCGGCGGAAGGGGACGGGAAGAAGAGAAAGAAACCGCGGCTTTGTCGAGGGGAGACGCTCGCGTGCGGAGTCGCGTGGCGGTTGCGGGACGCGCGGGGTGTGCGGCAGCGAGGTGGAAAGAGCGAGAAAGGCCGCGGTGAGGCGCGGAGGCGGAAGAGCGGCGAGAATCGCGGGGCGACGGTGGCGAAACGACGGCGGCGGCGGCGAAGCAAGCGTTCGAAGCGTTCGTCGTCGTGTACACATACGTGCACGCACGGCGTGGAAAACACCGAGGTATAGGTATATAACCACCGGAGCGACGGTCGCACGCCGGAGCCAGGCCGCGCGAGAGCAGCAGCGAGAGAGCGTCGCCGTGAAGCGGTTGTTGATGTCGCACCTCTTCCGCGGCGTTACCGCGCGCTCGTGAGTGAGTCAGGCGAGGTTGCGGTGCGTGCGGCGGCTAGGAAGAGCCGCTAGAGAGACGTCGCGTCAGCCGTCCGCGTCTTCGTCGTCGTCGTCGCTGTGTCGTGATCCTCGTGCGCGTGTGACATCGTCATCCTCGGCGCCGAGAAGCGGCCTCGCTGGAGAATGGCGTCGGACGAGGAGGTGGACGAGAACTACGCAGGTGAGTGCTAGAGAGAGAAAGAAAGAGAGAGTGAGAGAGAGGGGTGTACAAAGTGAGAAAGAGAGAGGTGGATGGAGACTGGAGAGAAAGAGACAAGGGACCGCGAGAACACGGCACCGGGGCCGAGCTGTCCGGCGTGCAGCGCGGGACGCGCGCTTTTCGGTCACGTCAATGGCTGCCGTGTCAATCGCGGGATCGCGGCGGCAGCGGCGGCTCGCGTGTCATTGACGGCCGACGACACGCCGGCTGCTCCGGGCTGCGTTCAAAGACTTCACTCGAGTAAAATTTCTACGAGAGATCTATCTTTGTTACTTGCTGAGAATTTAATAAGGATAGAATAGAGATTTCACTCGAGTGAAGTTTCGGAAACGCAGCCCCGGGAAGCGGCGTCCTATAACCTTCGCCGACTGTTGAACGCACGGTAGCCAACACCGTCAATGTGGATCAACTTTAATCTCGACTTATCTCTCTCTCTCTCTAGTTTTTATCTTTCTCTAGTTTTAAGAATTGGCAAAAATAAGTTAAAGGGTGCTTTCCAGCAACGACACTGTGTAACACAGTGAATCATTTCATCTCTCTTTAACATTCAGCAAACGACAAGAACAAAATGATACACTGTGTTACACAGTGTCGTCTGTGTACGTTGCTGGAAAGCACCCAAAGTTGATCACCGCATTGGTAGAAGTTGACACGAGTTTCCCCTCTCTTTGTTGCATGCGTCAAGGAATGAGAGAGAGACAGAAACAGAGTTTTAGGTTACCCTCTGCGATGTGAAGTGACATCGAGATGAGAGCGTGCACATGGTCCACAATCTATGTATCTCCTTCTCCCTTTCCCTGCCCGTCCGGAGTCGGGTCGCCGTCGCCGTGTTTACTCATCAGCGCGTTCCTGTCTCGTCGACGAGATACGTGAAATCGGAATTTGAGAGGAAAAAGGGGGAACAAGAGGAAAAAAATATTCCTCAATAACACGGCAACAAACTACATCCTTAGCTCCGATTACCGGCCAACGTTTATCTCGCTCTGCTTTCCTTTCGGCACGCGGCGAACGGCCGCGCGCGCTTGTGTAACCGCGATTACAATATTCATAGATGAGTCATCGGAGCATCGGCGAGTTGCAAAAAAAATAAAATCAAACGCAGCCATGGTCGCCGATTTGCAAATCTAACATGGTAGCACGGCGCTAATGACCGACGGGTGACTTTTCCGCGAAGTAGAAGCGCGCGACGCGCGTCACTCGCGGTAAAGGTAAGCTCGACGTTCCTCCCCCCCCCCCTCATGTTCTCGCGAGCGGATCCCCCAATCGACGGGGGCATAATTGCATTTGCGCCATGTTTTACGACGCGTCCGCGCGAACGAAGGGAAGAGAGGAGGAAAAAAAAAAAGGAAGACCGAGTTATGGATCCGCGTTTCATGTACGCGCGCCCCGCGCGTTGCTGTGTGCGGCTACGCAGGTGGACACGCACACGCACACGCGCGCGCGCGCGCGACCCAACCGGCGTCTAACCTCCGTCGCGGTGGCGACGGCGGCCCGAACGGAAGCTCGTCCGCAAGAGTGAACGGATTTCGCGGCGCGGATCTCACGTCCTTCGGCGAAATCGTAATTCCACGTCGGTGGAAATTAATGAGCGCGCCGTCATCTCGCGCGCGCGCGCGCGCGCGTGAGACGATACGTGTATGTGTGTGCGCGCGCGTACACACACATAGACGCCGCGCGTGCACGCGCGCGCCTCGTATGTCAAATGTATGTAGCGTACGTATGGCCCTATTAAAGAAAATGGCGGATGTACAATCGCGATGAGGCACTCGCGGAACGTTAATTGAGTTCAAAATTTCGTCTCCACCGCGATTCCGAGGTAGGGAGCCCGTCCCCCCGGTCGCCGCCGGTCGCCGCCGCCGATCAGTGAATCTCGCGTCGACTCTCTCTCACCTTTGTGTCGGTACATCTCGCCGAGATTCTCGCCCGCGCGTGTATACATTATTAAAGGATACGCCGCGTCGCGGGGCACGATTGATTCCGGCCGTTGTCGCGTGCCCCTCGCGAGCCGAGGTCCGTTCGGTGCCGAGTCGAGTCGAATTTTAAGTCGAGCTTCACCTCGGTATTGTTTAATCGGATTTCTCAGATTGTCGGGCGAAACTTAATTGGGAAGCTTACGGCACGGTCCAAGAGTTTGCATCGTTATTTATAAGGTATAGAAAGTGTAGGATTTATTGGAAAAAATTGCTACGTTCGTGACAAAGGAATTTTGTGAAATTAATGAAATTGATAAATACGAGAGATCTTTAATGAAAGAAAAATATAAAAATTGAAATTATTGCGCAATTCTTTCTTGCTGCTCTTAGAAGAAAAACCGGTTTATGATTCCTTTTGTTTTTGCAAAATTTTCCATGTACAAATAACCGTGTTTAAGTAACAAAGCGCGATACTAGTTATTGAGATGGAAGAGAGATTTTACAATGACAAATTTGAAAGTAAATGTTTTTTTTAGGAGAGGATGATATGGAGGAGACTGGAGGACAGGTATCGAACGTTGGCCAGCAAGTAGATGGGTCATCTGACGCTGAGGAATCTCAAAGACTAGTAAGTTGTATATTCTATATTATTGTTAATAAATTTGATGACATTATTTATCATTCATAGCCACAAGTGTTATTTACATTGCCATCTCTTTTTTTGTATCTCGGTGAATATTTTTCTAAGTATTTCGTAAGTATTTATCCACAAGTTTAAAACATGAAAATTATATAGGAAGAAGATGACGATTACGAGCCAGAAGAGCGGAAAAAGAAGAAGGGAAAGAAGCGGAAAGCACGCAGTGAGGATAAGAAGGGAAAGAAAAAGAAGAAAAAGAAAAAATCCGATTCCGGGGATGTAAGAAAACGCTACTTTGCCTGTTACGCAAGCTATATGGCTGTCTTTATATAAATGAATTGGAATGAAAGTCATTTGCACAACTTAACATTTACGTGAAATATTTAGGAGAGTGATTTCGGTGGTGGCGGTGGCGGTGGCGGTGGCGGTGAAGCGGGTGACGCTGCTGGCGAGGACAGCGACTACGCAGTCAATAGAAAGAGCAGAAAATCATCGTCTAGGAAATCTTCCAGTCATAATACACCGACCACTCAGAGCCAGGAGCCTACGACGGGCATGCCCACGATCGAAGAAGTGTGCAATACATTTGGCTTGACAGACGTACAAATTGAGTATTCCGACGCTGATTTCCAGAACTTAACGACGTACAAACTATTTCAGCAACACGTCAGACCGCTCTTAGCAAAAGAAAATCCGAAAGTACGTGCATATTTATATACATTTTTATCGGTTACGATAACAAGTTTAATAAATAATTTTTGTTTTTGAATCATTAGGTTCCAATGTCAAAACTTATGATGTTGGTGGCAGCCAAGTGGCGCGACTTCTCTGAATTAAATCCACATACGCAACCAGACGCGGATGTTTCTTCCACAAATGTGGATGATGATAGTAGAAATGCTAGAACGAATCGGAGTGGTGCTATGCAAGAAGCCGAAGAGGAGGAGGAGGACGACGAGGACAGTGACAGAAAGAGAAAATCGCGCGGCTCGAGAGCGAAGAAAGGAAAGAAGGCGTCGAAAGTACCAACGCTTAAGATTAAGCTTGGAAAACGCAAACGAGGCAGTTCGGTGTGTGCAACGCTTTGTTTTCTATTTAAGTCGATTTCTGTACAAACTCGACTTTTATTCAAATCGACTATTATAATTATCCAGGACGAAGAAGCGGAAGGTAGCGCCGCTGGTTCTGCGGCGGATTCAGACATGGAATTCGAGCAAATGTTGGCTGATGCGGAGGAAACGCCTGGCGCTGAGAGTAACAAGGGCAACGTAGAAGAAAGTAATGTAGAACCACCGGCTGAACCGCCAGTTCGCAGAAAGGCGAAGACTAAAATCGGCAATAAAACCAAGAAAAAGAAGAAGACAAAAACAACCTCCAAGTTTCCGGATGGAGAGGAAGGTCTCCAGGTAGAGTTAAGCAGCATCTGCTTATGCGTTCATTGTCGTTTTAAATGTGCTTGCGATCATGGATCTGTCACATAATAATTCTCATACTAAAGCTTGGAAATTTATTTATAATTTGCTAGTCTCGACGCATGTCTAATCATTATGCTTGTTAATATTATCACAACTGCGAACCTTTTTATAGTTTCCATTTGAACATTTACATATAAATACATATAAATCTTTAGGACTATCTTATTGACAATTGGCTGACAGTTAACGGGATAAATTTTTAGATTCAATTAAGAAAGAACATGACGCGTTTCTAATACGTGCGAAATATAACGGTTGCGGTAAAAACATGTTACGTACATACAAGTGGATATGTAGAGAACTTCAAGAACGCATATGCTACGTTGTCTGACTCTGCCTTAAAATAATTATAAACATTTCTTCTTTCTACAATGTTTAAAGCTGCATAATCACTTTATGCAACATGCTTTAAATATGCTTAATTATCATACTTTAATTGATACATCTTCCATCATCATGTAAATTATTCTATCATGATCACACACAAAATAGAATAATTATTTTCTGGTTTTTATTTTTCCTCTCTATAGACTGACCATCAGGATTATTGTGAAGTGTGTCAACAAGGCGGTGAGATTATATTATGCGACACGTGTCCCAGAGCATACCATTTAGTATGTTTAGAGCCCGAAATGGAGGAGACACCTGAAGGAAAATGGAGCTGTGCTCATTGCGAAGGAGAAGGTATTACAGGTACCCATGTCCTCCCACAACCAACCTGATTCTCCTTGTTCCTTTCTAAAACGAGTCTTCGCTTATCGTTCAACGAGCGGCAACTATAGTAATTGTATTTGTATCAGGCGCAGCGGAAGATGACGATGAACATATGGAATTCTGTAGGGTGTGCAAGGATGGCGGAGAACTGTTATGCTGCGACAGTTGCACGAGCGCGTATCACACGCATTGTTTGAATCCACCTTTATCAGAGATCCCTGATGGCGATTGGAAGTGTCCTAGATGCTCCTGCCCACCATTAAGAGGAAGAGGTATGTCATTAATAATATGATATCCTGTAATTTTATATTGCATTTACTGTATAGTATTAAATAGACATGACGTTTAAGCATGTATGTAAATATATAATTCATCTTAAAAATTAAATTTCTGTTTTAGTGGCAAAGATACTAACTTGGAAATGGAAAGAGTGCTCAGATACTCCATCCGAGGAACCTTCTACGAGCAAGGCTGCACCTAAACAAAGGAAAATGCGTGAATTTTTTGTTAAATGGGCGGATATGTCCTACTGGCATTGTGACTGGATCACAGAATTACAACTTGACGTTTTTCACCCTCTTATGTACAGGTAGAAATCTTTTTCGATAATAATACTATTTAAAATATTACATATATTGTACATGATCTTATATGATTTTCGCATTTATATGATTGCAGGAATTATTATCGTAAATATGACATGGATGAGCCACCTAAACTGGAGGAACCATTGGATGAAAGTGATTCTCGTGTGAAGCGTTTGAAAGAGCAAGACGGGGCGAGCAACAGGGATGAGTATAATTTGGAGGAACGTTTCTATCGTTACGGTGTGCGTCCAGAGTGGCTAGTGGTTCACAGGGTGATCAATCATCGGTTGCAAAGAGATGGTAGGGCCACATATCTTGTGAAGTGGAGAGAACTCGGTTACGATCAGGCGACATGGGAAGACGAACACGCGGATATTCCTGGTTTGAAACAGGCCATAGAATATTACTTGGATCTCAGAGCCGCAAACTGTTGTGACGTTAGTACGTCGCGTAAAGGCAAGAAAGGTGAGAGAGATTACTCGATTCAATTTTGTTACTTCTGCAAAGTACCTTGTGCTTCTTGTAAAAGAAATTAAATGCAATCCAGGTAAAGGCAAGAAATCAAAAACACGCGAGTTGATTGATGACGAAGAAAGGACTCCAAAACGATACACGCCGCCACCGGATAAACCTACGACAGATCTCAAAAAGAAGTACGAGAGACAGCCGGAGTACTTGGATCAAACTGGAATGCAATTGCATCATTATCAGTTGGAGGTAAATTTCGAGTAGATAAAAATTTTATTTTCTGCATTCAGATTTCTGTATTTGCGTTTACTACAATCTTTTAATTTTTTAATTTATAGGGTTTGAATTGGTTGAGATACTCGTGGGGCCAAGGCATAGATACGATTTTGGCCGATGAGATGGGTTTGGGAAAAACCATTCAGACTATAACATTCTTATATTCCTTGTACAAAGAAGGCCACTGCAAAGGGCCCTTTTTGGTTTCCGTTCCTTTGTCTACCATCATCAATTGGGAACGTGAATTCGAGACTTGGGCACCTGACTTTTATTGTGTTACTTATGTTGGTTAGTATCATATTTTATATGAAAAATCGTTTATATGCATTCAAAAAATATATATTAATAATAATATATTCTGTTTTTATTTAGGTGACAAAGACAGCCGTATCGTAATTCGTGAAAACGAATTGTCATTTGAAGAAGGTGCCGTGCGTAGCGGGCGCGCCTCTAAAATCCGATCGTCCTCGATTAAATTTAATGTTTTACTTACAAGCTATGAACTTATCTCGATAGATTCGGCTTGTTTAGGCTCTATTGATTGGGCCGTTTTAGTCGTGGACGAAGCTCACAGATTGAAGTCTAATCAATCGAAGTTCTTTAGATTACTAGCTTCTTATAATATTGCATATAAACTTTTGCTAACTGGTACTCCATTACAAAACAACTTGGAGGAATTATTCCACTTATTGAATTTCTTATGTCGGGACAAATTCAATGATCTAGCAGCGTTCCAAAACGAATTTGCGGATATTTCAAAAGAAGAGCAAGTTAAGAAGTTGCATGAAATGCTTGGCCCGCATATGTTGAGAAGATTGAAAGCTGATGTATTGAAGGTTGGTAATTTCGTTATATTACTACAATATATGAAATTTTCCAAACTTGATAATAAATATTTTAGAGGAAAATTGTACTTCAAATATAATCATGTTTTTCAATTGCATTGTATTGGTGTTGCAACAAGTATATTTCTTTGTAGAACATGCCAAGCAAGTCTGAATTTATTGTACGTGTCGAATTATCGCCAATGCAGAAGAAATATTACAAATATATATTAACGAGGAATTTTGAAGCTCTCAATCCGAAAGGAGGTGGTCAGCAAGTATCATTGTTAAATATAATGATGGATCTCAAGAAATGCTGCAATCATCCGTATTTGTTCCCTGCTGCATCGCAAGAAGCACCAACTGGGCCAAACGGAAGTTATGAAACATCAGCTTTAATTAAAGCAGCAGGCAAATTAGTTCTATTGAGTAAAATGCTTAAAAAACTGCGTGACGATGGACACCGGGTTCTTATATTTTCTCAAATGACTAAGATGTTAGATATCCTTGAAGATTATTTAGAGGGTGAGGGATACAAATACGAAAGAATAGACGGCAATATAACGGGTACACAACGTCAAGAAGCTATCGATAGATTTAACGCTCCTGGCAAGTATTTTCAATATTAGACCATATTTATACATTTTTTAAAATCATGTTCTTCCTATTTTTATATGTAAATAAGAATTTTGATAAAATAGAAAAAAATTTATTTTAATTAAAAATTTATTTACAGGCGCACAACAATTTGTCTTCTTACTTTCTACGCGTGCTGGTGGTTTAGGTATTAACTTAGCAACGGCAGATACTGTGATTATTTATGATTCCGATTGGAATCCGCACAACGATATCCAAGCATTCAGTAGAGCTCATAGGATAGGTCAGGCTAACAAAGTTATGATCTACCGATTCGTCACGCGTAATTCTGTGGAAGAAAGAGTAACACAAGTAGCTAAGCGCAAGATGATGCTCACGCATTTAGTTGTACGACCAGGCATGGGTGGCAAGGGCGCCAATTTTAGTAAACAAGAGCTTGATGATATTTTACGTTTTGGTAAGTTTTACGCAGTAATGCTATTAATAAACTAATAATAAAACAATTATTGAAGTCATAATTGTCAAACAATTTTCTAACAATTACAATTTATCTTAATGGTAATATAAGATGAACGAGTAGGACTGTTTTGTCATCTCTAGTTCTATAAAAAGGCTCTGTGACTTCGTTGAACATTACATGTGGCATGGGGCTCGAGATTTGAACTCGAGACCCTTGTTAGTAACCACTTGCGTTAGCGTGGAGCCACTATCTTAGTATAATTACAATAAATCTAATGCAACAAGTTTATTTTCAGGTACGGAAGAATTATTCAAGGAAGAAGAGGGTAAAGAAGACGAAGCTATACATTACGATGACAAAGCTGTCGCCGAGTTATTGGATCGAAGTAAAGAGGGTATTGAGCAGAAGGAGAATTGGGCTAACGAGTACTTAAGTTCCTTCAAGGTTGCCTCGTACGTAACAAAGGAAGGTGAAACAGAGGAAGAAGCAGATACGGAGATAATTAAGCAAGAAGCGGAGAATACAGATCCGGCGTATTGGATCAAGTTGCTTAGACATCATTACGAGCAACAACAGGAAGATATCGCTAGAACACTTGGAAAAGGTTTGTTTATATTGATACACGTAAAGATGTTAAAGTGTTTGAAATTCTATTAAAGACACTACTAAATCATACAAATATTTTCATGCATATCTAATTAATTGTAGGCAAACGAGTACGAAAACAAGTTAATTATACGGATGGAGGTGTAACTGGTGATCAAGGCGCAAGAGATGATCAACCGTGGCAGGAGAATCTGTCGGATTATAATAGCGATTTTAGTGCGCCTAGTGACGACGACAAGGAGGACGATGATTTCGATGAAAAGGGCGATGGAGACTTATTGTCTCGCAGGAGTAGACGAAGATTGGAGAGACGCGATGAGAAGGATAGACCTTTGCCACCTTTACTTGCCAGAGTTAATGGAAATATCGAGGTTGGTATTTATTTAAGAAAAATATGCACTTTACATATTATTTCTTCTAAACAACTCTTTACATATATACATTTTATTTCTGTAAATTTTCATATATTAAATTTGAAAATAATTAAGATTCAGTAAAATACTACAACAAAATAATTTTTATTTAATATAAGATAATTGTATGTATATATTAAATATTTTTACATACTTAAATATATATTTTTACAGGTATTAGGTTTTAATGCAAGACAAAGGAAAGCTTTCCTTAATGCAATTATGCGTTATGGAATGCCACCTCAAGACGCTTTCAATTCTCAATGGTAAGCTATTTCGTAAAATTATTACTATGTATATG
>VBVR01006452.1:0-10260 GCA_011638315.1 Tetramorium parvispinum | reverse complement strand
TTTCGTCGTCAGTTCCGTCAGGAGATCAGTTTTCAATCTATGCTACTACAGCATAATAAGATCGAGGGGACCGGTAGTCAAGTATGGAGGGGATATATAGAGTACTTGTGGGATCTTCGAGAGACAGGACAACCGTGCACCATGTGCATCAGACCGAAGAGCGTTAGGTGCAATAATGTTGGTGTGCCGCGTCGGCAGCCCGCACGTCGGAAGAACATTAAAATATCTTCATACATATGTATAAACGAACTCAGGATGGAGCAATATTAAAAACGGGTTCGAGGAAAATAAAAAAAAAAGAGGAGAAAGAACAAGACGCAGGGAAGGGAGGGAACACAGGGCACCGATAGTGCATAGGTCAAATTGAATTTTCTCTATTTCGTATGGTTTATTTAATCGATTAATTCGTACGTCCACACACAGAACGAAATGTACAGTAGCGACGAAGGTTTTAAAATGAAATCAAGAAAAAATCAGCGGAACACTGATTCGTTTAATAGGTAGAGACAAAACGATTTGACGCGTGGAAAGTAACGCAAATTCAATATCTAATGTAAATTATAAAAAAATAAATTGTGGGAAATATTTACTCTATCCATATTATAAAAAAATATTCCATTAGTATTTCGTTCTTGCAAAAGAATTTGAAGCGAATTTAATAAAATCAATCAAATACATCTTTTTAAAATTTTCATGTTGACACGTACAACCATGTTTCATTTTTTTACTTGCACGTTTATTCTAGTTTTTATCTCCAGATATTTTTATAAAAATGTAGGATTAAGTAGCGAGTTGCTCACTACTACATTCAATAAAAAACTGAGGATAACAGGTACTTGCTCTAATCATTTATTAACAAGAAATATAACATATTTAATATTATGTGAAAAGCAATACATAAAGCTTTATAGGGCTTCATACATAGGGCTTCATAATATTAAATTTCAATCTCCGAGAACTTAGAGAATAAACGTATCACGTTAATATAGCAAATAATGATATTAATACTTAATACCATAATATATAAAACGTAAATAAAGAATTCGCAGACAAGTTTATTATAACACAAAACATGTTAAATTAATAATATATAAATATACATATAAATAAATATATAAATATACATTTATATAAATATTTATTTTTATGAATTTTTTACAAATTTAACATGAACTTTTTTATAAATTAAATTATTGACTGAAAACACGAGAGCAAATATAAATTAGTTAAAGTTTAATTGACAAGTATTTTTTTATTATTGTTAATTAAATGTCGTGTCGGAATGAAAAATAGAAACAAACATCACCGAATGAAAATTTTCTCTAATATATAGAAAAAAACAATCCGACACTCTTGGTGTAGATATCTGCACTTTGTCAAATAAAAATTTATCAAAGACAAAAGCATTAAACGTCACCATTTTTTTATTTGATTTTTAGAGCGGAAACATCTGCGGTTGATCCATAAAACAAAAGCCTGTGACTATGAACGGTGTGAAACAAAAGAGGGACGCCTGACAGAAATTTACCGAAAAATTCCAACAAATTGTGGTTTTCTTCCTTACATGCATATTAAGCTGCCATCATGGGATATTTATGAAAAATAATAGAACCTCCATGTTCTATTATTTTTCATATATTTATATACTTTTCATATATTTTTTTTTAAGTTTCCGATCAGATAATGAACACACATGCAATCTCGTAATTGTAGGTATGTTCCATAAATTCCTCGTTTGTCTTCTGCATCTTTTGCAATTAAATTCAATAAATGCAAAGGAAAACGAGCCATTTAAGTTACTCTCGAAATTATATACATATATAATGTGGAAATCAAAATGTAAAGAGCCACATTTTGGTTTCTGAGATAAATCTGATTAATACGTGTTCCGTATCTTCATATGTGACGCAATTAAATAGCGAACTTGACAGTAGTGTTGCCTTATTTCCTAACTGCGATATACCTAACGATATTAGCGATAGCGCACAATTCTACGGTCTAAGGTGTCCTAAGGCGTCTTCAAACCTGCTCGCAACCGCCAGAGATATAATGTACATGGCTGTAACTTACCCCCTTCCCAAGCTTATTCAACCTGGGCCGCATGCCTCTCGACAAGCGTCCGTATTACATTACTTTACGAGAGAGAAGGCTTTACGAAATGGGACAATGCACTAAATATGCTTGCCAGGCGCGGCATACAAATGTCGGACGTGTTTCTCCTGCGCTTTAGTTCTTCCAGGCATTCTCTGTTTATGCGAATACTCGGGGATAGTTTGGCTCGAACGATTCAAAACGAGCGCTAGCCTAGATCTGTTTCAGGAGAAATATACTTGAAGAAGCATTTGCTTGTTCGCTTAACATTATTGTTGCCTACATGAAATAAAAAGTTGTGATATAAAATGTCGTAGCTTTACGCTTTACGTAGCTTTATGCTTTACGTAGCTTTACGTTTTCTTGTCTATATATTTTTAAATAAATCCTATGCGGTAAACATGCAAATTTTCGTAAATGTGAGGGAACACCTTAATATTAAATTATAAAGTAGTCAAATGTTCACATATTTTCGTTAATTATTTTTTAGAAATACGAATACAAAAAATACTATTTACCTTGCACTATTCTTTATTTATTTCTAATTAAATTTTATCAGAATGTTTATCTGAGAATTTGCAAAAGTATTAAACATTGGATATTAAAAAATTACAAAAATTGGTATTTTTAATTAATTTTAGAAGCTAATAAACTTTAAATTAATCGAGAAAATTATAAATAACATAGAAATAATGTAAACGTGCAATATGCTACAGAAAATATTACAAGCAAAAACGAATTAATAAAATATCGATATTATTATAATATTTTAGTATTCATATCAGAAATGTTAGAATAATGGAAGAGTCAGGCGCCACATGACTGAATATATTTGGAAATATAAGAAAAGCTATTATTCTAAATAGTAAAAAAACACGTGATTTAAAAGTTATAAATAATGCAATATGTTAATATAAGCGTAATATCTAAAGAAACTCTCACCTGATTATTTTTACAATATTATTTATAATACAATACTCGATTATGAAAATAAAAATTATGAAGTTAAAGCTCTATGAAAATTTCATTAAGGACACCATCTTACCAAACCAATTATCCAAGTATTATTACAAGAAATTAACATTAATTTGAAGATTCTTGTAATGTATGAGATTATCTTGCTTTCCCCTCTGTATATTTAATTGGAATTTAGAATTAGAACCCTCAAAGTACATGCATAGAAGCAGTTCACTGTTAGAAGAGATCAAATCCTACGGCAACTAGAAAGAACTGTTTATGGTTAAAGGCTTTGACATCTAAAGTCGGTCCGGCATAATTGCTGTTCGATAAAGCTAATAATAAACAGAGTGGTATAATCTGTTATCTAAGAAAACAACTACAGAAAGAGAGGCACTATCTCGCGACAAGATATATTTATATTTCATATCGCGTCCCGACCATCCCAGAAGTCCCACTTATAACTCGAAAATTTCGATTGAGGAAAGCCATTAAGTCTAATGTACCGGGAAGTATATAAAACTACACGAAAATTGGGAGAAAGTCTGCGGAGGGCATCCATGGACCCATAGCTCATATCTTATGCTGCTCCGCGCACTTCCCAATAAAATTTTATCCGGTGCTATGATATTAATTTGAGCTACCGCTTCCTGATATTAGTTCGATAGATTATTACGTTTCTATTTGAATTATTAAATCAATATTTAATATCAATGTTAATATTAAAAACTTCTATATAAAACTTTTAGAAATTACATTTCATTTGATTAATTCCATTCCCTGTAAATTCTCTAATTTTATTATTAGAGCATACGATTAATTTAGAACTTTATTAATTTTTAATTTCTTATTTCATCGAGTTCATCAGTTTGGCTTTGAAAAACTTAAGTCATTTAAATATCACAAAATTGCTGTTACCTAAAAATGTAATACTTTCACAATGACATTTTTCATTTTGATAAGAAATACATAATTGAAGAGTGTGAAATATCAATTGATATTCATACTGCGCTGTTGCTAACACTATTTCAGTTATCAGTATACTCTTAAAAGATATCTGGCGGAAACCATGATAAAATATTCCTAACAATTCACTCGCGCTCCGCTTTGACACGAGGCAACGAAACTCGCGAACGCATCATGATGAAGCCGTCGCGGCATGCGAATTCGCTGTATAAATGCGCACTGTGTATGTATAGACCTAGTTGGCCGAGTAATAACCATTCGTTTCGCTTATAAAGGCATGCATCAAGGAGGCAATAAAAGCGGCGCGCACAGGGAAAGTATTTGTTTTCATTTACATGGGCGCCCTGCCAGAATGGGACGTTCGGGGGAGGGGGGTTGAACACCCGGCGGGAAGGGACACGAGAAAGACGAAGAAGGCGGGACATGGTGAACGTAGAGTTTTCGAGCGGAGGGACCGCGAAATCCCGCGAGCTATTTATGGAACGGTTATTGAAATCCCACGAACGACGGGCCCTGCATTCGCAAAACAATGTTCGTACGCGCGACTTGCCATCGCGGAATACGGTCGCCCCTCGCGATCGGCCGAGATCCGCGCGCTCGTTGTTTTTCTTGGGAGGAATAACACGAAATGCCCGATGAGCAGCTAAAAGATTTTGCCAGAGATTCGACGATGCTCCGAACCGGAAAGCATTCGCGTGGAATGGCTATTTGTCCGACTTCCAAATAAACGAACGAGCAAGCATACCACGTGAATCCGTTCCATCGTGTGCATCTTCACATTTTCCTATTGATGTTTGATTAGTAATTCACAATTTTTGCAATGGGCTATTCTGCGCAATGTAAAGCGGAGTTATTTAATCTGTCGTCAATAACAATTTTTATTTTATTACTCTCAGTAAAATTGAAGAATACTTATAAAATAATATGATTCTTGACAAAATAATCAGAAAATAAGCTCTCTACAAATTCTTATAATCTAAATATAAAGATATTATTTTAGTATTATATAATTTAGAAATCATTTCTTATTATTATTACACAGACGTGACTGAAGAAAACATACCATCATTGTACAATGATGGTAAACTGCAGAAGTTGACAATATTCTTAAGTACAACTTTCATCCTCGCTACATTCACGTACAAACTTTGTATGCCGAACTATTTGCCTTAAGACGTATCATAAAATCTTCTGCCGCGGACAGAGAAAAATTCTGTTTTGCTATCTCGATTCGACTCGCATAACGCTGGCGTCGCGCATACACATTTCCCAAGAGAGGGGAAACGACGGTGCGTAGAATTTTTCCTCGTGGATTTAGCCTGCCTGCCAGTCTCCATATATACCCATTTTCAGAGGAAGTTATTGTAATAAAGCATAGTGCCTGCGCGCGCTCGGATTTAGTCTCGCCGCCTTCTCTACCGTCGAAAACGACCACATCGCGCGATGTGAATCAAATAACAGAAACGAAAAGAACTGAGAAAAAAAATCCGATTTTTTCGGCGAGAATTTCAGCGATGTGTCGAAAAACGGTAGGAAATAGTGGATTCGCGCACTTTACGCTTCGTACACGTTTATGTCGCGATCCGCGAAATGCAGATTGTACCAAAGAGAAGAATTTTATTCCACAAATGTGCAAAGCGCATCAAAATTCTATTTGTTTTGCCACTGTCTGGCTGGTCAAGCCTTATTTATCGATAAGCACATTTGTTCGATGTGCAGCTTAATTCGTATTCACTTAGGAATTTATCCTGTGATTATATTTTGCTGAATTTTAAAAAATGTCATATAGAAAAAGCTCACACTTTGAAGGAAATTCTGCACGGAGAAAAATACTAGTATAATTAATCATGTTTCAATGACTCAATTTTAATGTATCGATCATGTTTAACAGAGTGATTAGATTTATCGATAGTAATAATAGTATTACGGCAACAGGTGCAAATACCAGATGTTCACAATGAAAACATGCGGTTATTACTTTCCTAATTTCGTCCAAAATTCGATATATTTGTTTTGTGTGTGAAATTATATAAATATATAACAGATATATATTATATATAAAGTACACAAACTTTATTACAATAGTTTTATTTAAAATTAGAAATAAATTGAAGAATAAGTCTGTTTTATCTGTTTAAGCTTCTCAAATTTAATTTGCAAGATAGTAGAAAAGTTTAATAAATTTCATATTATTTTATTTTTAATAGCATTCATAGACTACGTAAACCACTATACAAGTTGTAAATCAGTCTAAAAAGCAAAGAGTAACACACGCTCGAAAATAATGACGCGAATGTGTCTGTACGACACCCTCGAGCGAACGTATCTACTTACTGGAGGAGCAGTTGGAAGATGGTAGCATTAATTAGTGGCGTCTAAGCGGCATAAATTAAAGCGGAGGAACTCACACCTTGAAGACCATGGCCGAAGAACACCCGACTGCTACACCGATGATAAAAGAGGAGGCAAAGGGTCGCAGCGCCATAAAGAGAGAGTAGCAAAGGAATGGATGGAAGTAAAGGGACGCTCTTTGCAATACACCGTTCATTCCACATTAAAAAGAAGACACGAGGCTACAGGTGACGTGGCCAGAGAAGGAAGGGATAGGTGGGTCTTCTCAGATGACAATTATTTTCTTGAGTACACGTCGGGGACACGGCGAGAAGGATGGCGGCTGAGAGGTGGGCGCGTTCCCTTGCCTTTTAATTTATGGTAAAAAATTTATGTCCCGTCGACATTGTATTCAGATGTCCGGCGACCCGAGAGAAACACATGTTCCGTATCCATGGGCTCCTTCTGTCGGGTTCAGAAAGAAACGAGAATAGGGCAGGCGGGGTGGTCCTTGACGATAGCGACGATACGCGAACACGTCCGTGCCTACGCCTTCGCCATTGTGATGTCGCTTTCTGAAAGCTGTCTGACAGGACGCTATACTACCGTGCGACATACGGACGAGTGCATGAATTCGGTCGACTGATGCATTCATTAGTGAATGCTAAGCGTTTAGAAAAATTAATCGGAAAAAACAAGATTTTATAAATGCAAAAGAGAAAATTTGAATTTCTAACATGTGATTTCTTGCATATCCTCTTAACATAACCGATAATCAGGAAACGTAAAATAACAATGATATAAATTTGTAATATAAATCGAGTTCAATTCTAAAGCAGCAGCGGAAAAAAATTAATTTAAATATGCAGATAAAGTTTCTCTGTGATTTCTATTGATAATTCATAATGGATGGAAGATGTAGAATTCAAATTAGAAATACTAAATTTTCTGACACAGATTTTACTGAATGGTTAATTACTTGACCGAGTTTTTATGCGCTAATCTTAACTTAAGGTATTTCGTCTTCTTTTAGAAAGTTTAATTAAAGACTCTCTCAGTTTTTCTCCAATATAAAGTTCGGATGGCAATTAGAAAAGTTTAAACATCATTAACTGTATCTTACTGAAAGGGTTCAAAAAGTGAAGACGAGAAACTAAACTAATCTCTTAATGAAGTAAATGCAAAGTTCTGCTGAGAAACTATTGAAACTACAAAAACAAACTTGATAAAGAACATTTATACAATATAAAATTTCGCGCTGCAAATTGTTATACACATAATGTCAGTTTTACTATAATTTTTAAACACCGGTAATAATTTTCGCAGAACGCTATAACTCGGCGTAAAAATAAATTCAAAACAGTTTCAAATATACATGATATTTTCGCTTGAATTTTTACATTAAAAGAGAAGCATAATATTATCAACGATAAAAACCAACGTATTTAAAATTACTCTTAAAACGAGTGAAACATAATCACTGTGGGAGAACTTGATACCCAGGGAATTTAATATATTGCAGAAACGTTCATTTTTTTAATCAAAATTCGTAAACGACCGAACGAGAAGGCCATCGCTTTTAATTATCGAGTTTTAGAGCTTTCACTTTTATGTTGCTTGCGCAGCGTCTCGCATTCCAACGTGACCACAAAGCTTTTTCCACGTGGGTATTTCCTTTTACGAAACGCATACGTATACGTACATACGTGGGCGAGCGAAAGTCGATGGGATGCCGGAATTCGAGATTCCACGTACGACTGTAAATTTGTCAACGCGTCCGATACTGCTCTCGCTCAATATCCTCCATCCATCGAGAAACCAAATGTCTCCCACATTTTAGCGCTATTCACACGCCGCAATTGTTCAGCTAACTTTTATACCAGTACCTGGAGAGATATAGAGAGAAGCAAAAGGGCCGATCCCTCGTGTTTGTCGTCCTTCGCGGAGAACTATTGATTTCTGCGAAACGTCCGTCGGGCCTTCTCCACTGGTGCGAATCATACTATTTCGAGGGGAAGATGCGCGTTATTGGGTGGAAAGAAACTAACACCATCATGCGTCATTGCTAAGTCCGGATAGAACTGCTCGCGGGGAGCACGATTGGAATTCCAGGAGAAATAATTCCTTCTGAACGAATCAGCTGTTTCGGATAAAGGAATCGCGCGGTCCGCTCTAATTGATTTGATAACCATGTCGCCATAATTACGATACGCGTGAAAAAGCGGCGATGCGTCTTTTATCGGAGCGATGAATGCGTCGCTAGTGGCGAGAAAAGTTGATCGACCGGAAAATTGCTCTTCTAATAAATGGAACGTTGGGCTATTAACATTCCCGATACGACGCTGCAGTGGATATCTCCGATAATGGATAGACGAAGGGTGGTCCTAATGATAAATAAAAAAAAAGGAATTTTATTGCAATTAAAAATGAATATTATTGTGCATAAGCTTTCACTGGTATAATTTATAGAATTTGCAAACTGTTTGAGACACATAATATTTTAAAAATTTGATAAAAGCTTAGTCATTTCATTAAAAAATTGTAACGGTTAAACTTTAGTAATAATTAATTGACAAGAGATATTGTATTTTTAAGCCAATTTTAAATAGATTTTATAAAAAATTACATTTATTGGGAACGTCATGATAATGAGTATCAAATACTAGAAGAATTAGTATTCTACAAAATTTTAATAAAGGACGAATTTACTATATTAACTTTCTCAAAATGGGAGCTGATGTTATCCTTTTTATTTAAAAAGGAAAGCGGTAACCTAGATAACCGTTTACGCTTGCTATTTTAAAAAATTATATAATCCTTTTAGCTTAATTTGCGTTTCCACACTTGTCAATTAACTAGAAAGCATGCAAACATTTTCGCACCCCATTCAGCTCGTTTTACACCACGCGCCCGTTTTACCCACAAGGATGGGCCAAAAATTTCGTGAGTCTTAAAAACTTAATAGGGTAATGTCTGACATAAGAAGAGGAAAAGCGTACTAAAAGCTCCGGCGTCTTTACGGGTTGTTCCGCTAAAAAATGAATCGGATCACGTTGAGCGGAAAGAAGTGGGAAACGAAAGGCTTTGGCGTTAAAAGGCGGAGACGTAAGCTCTCTCCTCGATCACGTCGTAGTAGGTAGGTGACGTGTAACCATCTCGGTCCACCGACAGTGACGGTATGAATGGCAAGAGAGCAAGCGGCGTGCACAATAAAACGTTCGGTTGGCGTATCCGTGCCCGGCAACCTAAACGCAACATACTGCGCCCGGGTGGACATAAACGGCGGCCTTCCGCGGGCCGAAACAGACGCCAGACAGGTAGACGGCAAACAACAGTCTCACCGAGGAGCTGAAGTATCCCTATTATACATAATAGAGAGTCGGGCCCTCCCGAAACGACTCTTGGCCTCTGGAGGCAGGTGACCCCCCGGCGTGTACGAGATGGAGAAAGCAACGCGTACAAACCGCAGCTTGTACACACATACACACGTGCTCGCGCGTGCTTGGTCGCGTGTGTATGCGCTCGCTTATAAATTTATTCGTGTATGCTGAGTTTACGGCGGCGCGCCCCTCTGTGAGTGGATAAAACAGACACTGGCGACTCTGCTCGTGTACAAACGAATAGACATCATGAATATATATATATATATATATTCGTGTAATGAAACGTCTATCTGTAGAGGAATGGCGCTTACTGAGAAAGGCTTGTGTCCGAATTCCTTTGTGTAACGATGTATGTTTCTGCGAGCGAGATTAATGCAGATTCGCGAAATCGGTTGCTCGTACACCGGCGTGCCGGTGTGTTACTACACGGAGGAAATATTTTTTGAAAAACGCAAAATATATTTCATCTAACTAAAATATGTAGTCCGATACGTTCAACTAAACATTATTACAATCATATAAAATATTATAT
>VBVR01006451.1:0-10264 GCA_011638315.1 Tetramorium parvispinum | reverse complement strand
TGACAATAAAATTAGAAAAAGTATCTTACGTATCGACTGAATTACCAGAGCTCGATCTCAATTTACATTGCTATTTCTCGCATTAGTACACACTTTAACGAAACTTGTGATAAAACATAATCGAGAAAATCAAATGACAAATTTCATTTTCCTCCGAGAGGAAGGAAGATAAAATTGAAATTGTATTGCAAAAATTGAGAATCGTAGTGTAAAAATAAAAGATTAACATGTATTTGCGTACAAAACACAATTTCATATACTACACGCATGTATACCATTACGGCAGTTTTCTTTCGTGAATAATCAAAGTTAGGTAGGCCCTTGTTAGAATCACGTCATATATTTTATTGGTTTTATTATTGTAAATAATAACTCTGTTGAAATGTGTGTTACATCGATACTTTAATAAACTCTCTATATCTCGGTGAATCATGTTTCAAGATAAATATATCTAATCGTCCACGTTACTTTTAAAATGCTTATATACAGTTTATTCGCATGTAAGCAATTTTTAAAACACTTTTCCAACTAATGAATTAAAAATTTAGTCTTGATGATTACTCTTGGGTGATCTTGGAAGTGAGGTTGAGGAAAGGATTTTCCTTTTACTTTCTTTTTCTTTTAATGCCTAGACTATCACGTAAGCGAGGCGTAATGATCATGATCTCGCAAAACGCGCACCTTTATTACCAGTTTCCTCTCTTCAGCAATCTACCCGCCACTAAGAATTACAAGTTATTATTGCAAAACTTGGTTTATACATTGTGCCATGAAAATGTAACTGTAGCGCTTTGATTAGAAACGGGGAGGATATAAAAGAGTCGAGGAAGCAACGTCTCGCTATCTAGTTACGATTTTCCAACAGATATGAGTTTATTTTTTTGAAAAAGGTGCTGAAAGAGAAACAAATTATATATACAATATACTACATGTATATATACCTATATAAAATTTTTATGTACAATACAACATAAAAAAAATTAATGGTTTTGATAAATTATATATTTGCTGGAAATTCTCCTCGCGAGAAAAGAGATGAGTAAAATTTGTCAAAGAAAATTTATTCTGAAAGTTTAATAAGAAAGTTTTTAAATAAATCATTGCATTGCTTTGCTTCCTGTAGAAGCCATGTTTAAACGCGGTCGCGCAGATCCTTATTTTGAAACAGCTTAAGAGAGGAAAGCGCGCAGGCAATCCAGTTAACTTTCCTTCTTTTGTTAGCCGTGAGATATTCCACGGATGTGCGTAATTTTTTCTCCGTTGAGTAATACTACGTGCGCGTCCTTAGGAGGAAGCCGCAGTTAAGTAATATCCCCCATAACGCGCGCGAATGCACGCGCACGATTAACAAATCTCACCTAATTAACGCGTCGCGGAGCTTGTACCTTTAACATTATTCAATTCAATTTAATATCATCATTTTTTTGTATATTATTGATTTATATTTATACATTTACGTATTTACACAATTGTGTATTTTTACGTAATTTATCGTGCTTTAAAGTTTGTCAAGTAATTACAATATTTATATAAAAGTAACAAACACATGATATTTTTCAGACGACCATTAAATTAAATAGACATTGTCACAAGTTCTTGGATAAAGATAAAAGCAATATTCAACACAATTATCTTTAACGTTTATTTTAATATTAATTTTTCTTTCAAAAATAGACATTACTTTAACGAAATGTAAAATGTAGTAATGTATAATGTCTCGAAAGTTGAGTAATTACTTAATTACCTATTTACAAGCATCTTTTGAAATTATTTAAAGCAACTTGAGCAACTATAAATGTAACTATAATGTACGCTATATGATATCGTCTCACAAACAATATGATATAAAAATGTTAATGTCGACATTCTCCGTTTGGAATTGTTACACATTATATGTACATACATCGGCTTTAATTTTTTTTTCTTTTTCAGAGGAAATTTTGAATCATCAATTTTTCTTGTTTCCCGCTGATACAACGTAATTGTAATTACCACCGCAACCAAAGATTCGAGCGGTATAACACGACGAAGGAGTCTTTCAAAACCACGGCATTAGGTTTAATAGGTTCGAGCGTTAGATTAGAGGTGAAATTAGTGATGCAATAAGGACAATGCGAAACCACGCCATCGACCTTTTACTTTCGGATAATCTGTCCCGAGTACAGTCCGATCGAGATTGAGATTTCTCAAGGCCATATAATAATATTTCTTCTCTATCGTGGCAAAAGGAAGTATATTCGAATAGGATTTTCTTGCATATTGATATTTTAAAATACAGCCATGGTCAAAATTATTTGCCACCCCATTAAAATAAAGTTCCCACAAAAATAATATTTTTAACAATAACGGCAATACATTACGACGTACGTACGACGATCGTCGGTTATATCGTTTGTTAGAGCAAAGTTTCAACTTTAAGAAACCATTTTACAAATTGCTATATGATAATTTTTAACGGAGTTGTGAACAATCAAAATGAAAATGCCTATTTTAACAATTTTTTGTTTAACCCTTGATAACTCAAAAATTAGAAAGCATAGAGAAATTGTATCACAGAAAATAATTGCAGTAAAAATTTCAATCTTTCACACGGAATAGTCGAAAATTTTCTCAAATTGTTTCTTATGCTTGTGACATGCTTAAAAGTGACAAGAAAATTTTTTGTTTTGTCATTTTTGATATGTAAAAATTAACAGAATTTTCAGAACTTAAATATTATACAAATTGTTCGAAAATAAAAATTTTAAGTTTTAAAATCCTTTTTTTTTTTCATTTGGATTTCGAAAAATTTGATAAAATTACAATTGCTTGAATTTTGCTTATTTTTTGAAAAAGTGTCAAGTGTTCGCTTAATTGTTGTAAATAGTTTAGAAAAAATCTGAGAAACTTTTCAACTATTCCATGTGAAAAAAATAAGTTTTCACTACAATTCTTTTCTCTGATAAAATTTTTCTGTGCTTTCATATTTCCAAGTTATCAAAGGTTAAAGAAAAAATCGTTAAAACATTTTGTCTTTGATTGCTTATATTTCCGTTAAAAGTTATCGTATAGCAATTTGTAAAATGGTTTTTTAAAGTTGAAACTTTGCTCTAACAAACGGTATAACCGACGATTTTGTACGTTGTAATGTATTGCCATTATTGTTGAAATATTATTTTTGAAGAAACTTTATATTAACGGAGTGGCAAATAATTTTGACCACGGCTGAACGTGTTTGCTCTAAAAATAAATGTTGAAGAAGAATAAGTGACAAGGTACTACGATATTTCATACTGTGACATTATTTGTATATATAAAATATACTAGCGTATGTTTTGTGACATATTATTATCAACCAGTTTTCAATTTTCTCTAACTCTTCAAGCCGCGCTGAAACTTCCGCCACGCCCGCAGGGGCTATCTTATCATCCATTCTCACTCGTTCGTGTATGATACGTGAGGAAAAAGTTCTCAAACCAATCAATCAGATATCCAGATTCCTGTATGCAGGGGTCATTTCTATACGCGAGACGAAATATCGTACGAGAGAAAAAGAGAGAGAGAAAGAAAGAGAGAGAGAGAGCAACGCGAAACGGAAATTGTAACTACTTGACGCACGACAAAGTTGCACCATTGCCGTTATAGGTGTATACGTATACGTAGCGATCTTCCCTCTCGACTACTTTCGGTTTTCAAGTTGGTTGCAGTTGCAGCTGCAGCTCGGTATTACGGTATATCGGTTAGAAAGGCGATACCGTTTGTTCACGCGGTTTACGTTCGACATGGATTTCTCAATCGATGGCGATACGAACGCGTGAGATTTTTTTATCTTTGTCGTGACCGCGCCATTATTGATTTGCATCTCAAATGATTTATAGTATAAAGTAAATTAATAATAAAACTATAAAAAGAAATAAAAATAATCATCATGGCGAATATTCGATGGTTAGCTATAACGCTTGCAAACGTCATTGCCACTATCGCGAGTAGCTGTATGTGAAGCGACATGTATAATTTGTATAAAAACTATACACAGTTATAATCATATATAGAAAATTCTATGGTAATAAATTGTAAAAAATACAATTAATAAAATTAACAATACGTGACACACACACGCTCTCTCTCTCTCCTCCTCCCCCCCCCACACACACACACACATATAGTTGATTAAATTATATTTTATTATTTATTATTATAGAATTCCTTTTACACAATTTGATAACACAAACGTTTCTGTTAGCAAAAATAAATATTGTCCAGATGGAGCGAAATAAGCTTTCTGCGTGTCCATTGTAAAAGAGGAAAAAAGATCACTATTATCTCGTTGTTTCAGTTTTGTTTTAAAAACATTTTACAGCCAGAAAATCTGATATATAGCTAGTAAATCTAATATATGCAATCTAATGCAAAATTAGTCAAGTACAACCAAGATAAAGATCCGAGTATGAAGCACGTGAGTAAAAATCTATCCCGTCATAGCGACGACGCGGAAGATCTCTCGATAACATGTAATAATAGCCGAGGAAGGAAACGCATTTCTTAACTTGGCGCTTTTTTTTATACGTTGAAGGAAGCGGGAGATCATGAAACGCAGATTCGAGTTCTCATTGCGGCATTGTATCAACGTGTCGAGGAGGAAATTAGGTAAAGAGACCCTCCGGCTTCTCGTGCGATTATCATTACGTGGGTTCCTTTCGAAGATGAGAAAATCCGATAGCTTCGCATTATGAGAAGGCTGTTTTGCAGCGGTGTCATGGACTATGAAGAAACTCGTAAACTTGGTAAAAATAAAATTGCACGAACGTGTCGAGTGGAAATCGAGAGGTTGCAGGACATGGTCTCGCGCTCTCGGAGTAAACGTGTGTCAGAGAGAAGTAACTTTCTATCGATCTAATACATGAACATTACCATCCATATTGCTACTATTATACCAGTTGAACTATAGTAGACCCGCATTCAATCGTATTCACACACACCGTCGTCGAACGTAGCATATTTCATATATCAGCCAATATTGTATATTGTATATTGTATATTGACAATGAAAGAAACATGAATGTGTCGTTCTAATGTTTCCGCTTTGATTTACGAAAATTAAATTTTCGTAAATTTTCGAAATATGAAGTAATCTTGCCAATATCTTTCAAGTGAATTATAAGTTGTATATACACGCACTCACGCACACAATAGAATGGTCTCTCTTACGTGAGTATAATAAATACAACCTCTCGGAAATCAGTGTAATCGGCCGATAACTTGGAAAGTCAATGCACGTCATTGGAGATTTACGACAGTTTATATGTACGTACCTCTCTAATTATAGTTAATTGGATTTGCTCTCATCTAGGAACTTTGCAATCGAATTGACTTTCCCATCTTTGAATAGGTAGTGACGACATTTCACTTTTGCAAGACTCTCTTTCATTCTCATATTATTTTATTCATTTCGAATCTCCACTTTCAAATCAAATCAGTCTTAACAAATGAGATGTAAAGTATTGATAGATAAAAGAGTGAAACACCAACTTGTTGGTAGAAAAAAATTCAGCAGACTAAATTATTTATTCAAATAAGAGCCTTTTTTTCTTTAAAATTATTTAAATACATATATTATTTTTTATTTGAAATTTCGTACATGTACATAAAAAGCCTTTACGTAGAAGCTCTGCAGAAATTAATAGACAGTAGTCAGTTTGTTTCTGAGTCAACTCAGATAAAGGTGCATCTAGCAATGAGCTGTCAAAATAAAAAGCGAAAATCCATTCACTTAAACATTTCCAACATTTCCAAAAAATATTTGCTCGTGATTCATTCTATTATTTTTATCAAGGAACATAAAAGCAAAGTGATCTTTCTTTATACTCTTTTAGAAAACACCGAGATATATCTTGCACTCGCGCATTATACATTTGTATAATGAAGTATGCAGTAGGGACTGAAACAATATCGAAAATGAGCTTTCTCTATCTCTCTCTCTCTTCCTCCAACTTTTCGCAAATGGTTTCCAAGGGCCGTCATCCTAGTCGAGAGAACAGCAACAGAATATCCCTGCACACGTAAAATTCACACGTATTCGCGTATCGCAGTGAGAAACACACACGCGAGCGATGGGTCGTCGCACTCTCTCCGCAACAACGTATCGTTCACAAGTAAGTAAGGAAAGTAAGTCGAGAAACAAGAAGAGGAAACGCGCGCGCGCGCGATGTAGATTGAGTCGCGTAAGCGAAGCACACTTTTTTCAAGTCGAAGCACCCCTGAAGTGAAAATTCGCCTCCTTTTCCTTTCCGCGAGAAGGAGTGATGATCGTGAATGTGGGATCGCACTCACCTGCGAGGATAAGCAGCCACATGGCGAGAGCAAATGAGTGACGGCTCACGACGAGCGAATGTTTGGTGGAAATGGAGCTGTAGTGGCTTTATAAGTCCGAGGGGAAAGGCCGCGCCCGCGATCTCCGGACCAGGTGGGGTTCTCTCATATCCGCCACTTTTCCGCGGCGCCGAGCGCACTCGAGCGCACCGTCGGCGTCGGCGTCGGCGTCGCGTCGCGTCGCGTCGCATCGGCATCAGCACATGTAGCGCAAGTCCTGCTGCGCCGGACTTCTCCTTCTTCATTTTCTTCTCCTTACTTTCTATTGTTTGCCACGTGTATTATTTTTGGAGTTTTATTTTTTATTGAGGAAAGAAAGACACGACTTGACTCGTTCATCGTCGTTGCTCCGGGCAGAGTATTGGGGTAATGAAGAGTAAAATGATATTATATACACACATGTACAGGTTTACCGTAGGTACGTACAATTCCTACGACTGTATGGGCTCGTTCAATTTGATTTCCAAACTGGAAATCATTGGTAGACTGACGCTACATTGTATCGCGCAATCGCAATCGCGCGCCGTGCAACTCCGCTTCCTCCCAGAACTTTTCTCATCGTGTTTTCAGCGTGTCGTAGGTTGTATAAATTTACGTAGTTGTATAAGTAGTACAAGTATAGAAGCGAACGCGCGCGCGCACGATGCACGTGTGCATGCGAGAGCTGGTGTGACTAAGTGCACGAATGCGAAAGATACGAGCGCGGCCGCTTTGCTCGCTATAAATTGCCGCGCCGTAGGAAAGGTAATCGGTGGGAAGAGAAAAACAGCCTGGATATAGATTAGAGACGATATATGCCGTCGGTCCCCAAGGACCGCTTTCAATTCGTCCTCGTGATGAATGATACATACTTATATGTATGTACCTTTTTGTTAGATCAAAAATGAAGACAAAAGTAAAAACGAAAACTAACGTATATTTTTACTTTTTCCGTCGTTAGCATCTATTTTGTACAATCTTACTTTCCAGCTACGTTTCCAGAATGAGGACAATTAATACCCAATAAGAAATAACAGTCGAATGATGTCGATTAAACGTCACGACAGTTCTAATGGCAATTGTGAAGATTAAAAATTTGCAACGCGATGATACAATATCTGGATTGCGTCGATCGGCATTAGATCTATATACATCGGTGCTTGACTTTTTCGCGAGAAGCCTTCGCCAACGTATGCCGATACATTTTCGCATCTGTATAATCTCACACCGTTTACTCGCCGTGAGCGAGCGTGTACAACCCGTTTATAATAATATCGTGATTGCACGAGTTCAGACGGTCAGACAGTAAGAAAATGGTAGAAAAATGCAATTAATGGCTATATGTATGCGTGCGTGCGTGCGTGCGCGTGTATGTGTGTGTGTGTGCGTGTGTGAGATAGGGTTACAGTACCTTTACAATATCTTTGCAGAAATTTTCCTTCAGTAAAAGCCATCAACGATCGTCATCAACGTCTGAATATTTAGTTTGCTACTTTTTAAGATCTTTCGTGATCTCTTTATGTTGTAATACTAATCATGCTACAACCTAATTCTCTTAAATCTTTATTTTACTAATTCCTTTATCTAATCTGATTCTCTTCTTTTAATTGTCTCTCTGTTTTTAATTTCGCAGTTTATATGTGTAACGAAAAGTATACCAATTAAAATTTCTCGATCTGTGTTACATCGACATTATACACCATTGCGAGACAGAAAGACTGCAATTTTATTGAACTCTTTCACTATAGATGGACTATTAATCGCGAAATGAATAAACAAGTACAACTCGATAGTTCGGCGAAACGTTACGATTTCTCCCTTTGAAAAATCAAATATCTGTTTAATGTACATACAAGAAAACTGGTCAATTTAATTTAATTATGTTAGTAAATAATATCTGATTTCTCAGTGTGTAATCCGCATGAAGAAATTCTCTTGTCAGAGCAGAGAGGCAAAGTTTTGACATTTGTTTAGAGATTCAAGATGCATTTGGACTGTGGATGAAATGTAACCGCGGATTATGAGGTACAAATCATCTGGTACCTTCTTGGGATCATCACTCATTCGAATGAAATCGAACATACTTTGATGTGCGAAGCTGAGAAAATCCGTAATCATGCTTATCATCTAAAGCATAATTATGATATCTTTGTCTTGTAATTTCAATCGAACCGCTGCCGATTAGAATTCTTATCGAGAGAATCGAGAAAATCAGAGCTACAGCAAGACAGTATAGTTTATACATTCTGGGAATGAATAATGTATATTTTCTAGTACAACGGACATACGTGTCTTGTAATTAATACATATGTACATATATGCGATACTTTGATGAATTATTTACTTTTCACTTCGCTTCTCGATTATTACTCAGTTACGTCGATACGACTCGTTAATCTCGCAATCAGTAATTCTTGCACTTATATAATTGGAATATCTTATTAATTAACACCGCGTACCGCGCGCAAATTCGAAAAATCGGGTTAATCCCGGATCAGAGAATTACATTTCGACGTCATTGTACAAACATGCACCGCTTATCCTCGTACTTATCCACGTCATTTCGTCCGTCAAGCGTGACGCTTAGTGACGACCGTTTCGTGCGTGTCAGACGGTTGCGTTTTGTGCAATACCGTACATGGCGTATACCATGGTATATATCCGGAAATCAAACGATAAAGTCTGTCGTATTGTTTGCGCGGCATATAAATCCTTGCAACAGAGTGCGCGAGTTTGGGCGAGTATGCGCATGCGGATGAAAATGAGTGGGCGCATAGTCATCTGTCTCGATTGTTTAGTCAAAAAACAAAAATTTGGCCGAATCACGTGTTGAACAGCGTGACGCGAGAGGCCCCGACCCCCCTTCCCCGCGACGCTTTATTTCTACATAAATTATATCCGAATACGCTTTATGTGCCACTTTCTAATTGCATTCTGGAAGCCGCCTTTCGTTCCGTTCGGGTACAAAAAAATGTAAGAAATGTAGGATTGGTAGTCGCTTCGCACTAATGTACTACCTCATAATTGTATCTACTTAATCACTAGCTATGATTTGCGATGTGAGTGACAGAAATGAGAGTTGATCGTATGCGAGACGTGCTTTACATTTGTCGTGTACTGCCCGTATATATGTGATTCGACCTCATTATTAGCTTACGTGTCACCATAGATTTATTGCAGCTTGTCATGAAACGAGGTGTGTGTATCTACCTATGCGGAATCCGTTCAAGACGGCTTAGTCTCTTGCAGAGTTTTAACAAATTACTTAAAAATATAAACCTATGTACTATAATACAACGTATCTCGTACAGCTAAATAATACCTACGTGAAAAAGTTATCACTCGATTTATCCATTTAAGCTAATAGCCAAGCGGCATAAAAGTGTCAAATTTTATCACTTGAATATTTTTACAAGCACTTTTGCTATATTACACTTGACACTTGCCGCAACACGCGTTACTCGCGCGCAACAGGATACGACGATAAGATAAATAGAAAGTATGACGATTGAAAAATTTAATCATTGTTAAAATTAACATTAGACCATACGTATGTACGTATAAACGCCGACAACTAGACAAACGGACAATCTATAGAATAAATAATACTTTGTATATATTTAACTATAGAAAAGATTACAAAAAGTATTCTATTTAATATTCTTGCACAGTTTACTCTAATGATTTAATTCTGGCTGAATGAGGCTCACGTGTATGTGACTATTGATAGTGACCATAAATTTTTCTTTCTATCTGGTCGGTGATTCGGTACAATGTATGACAAGTCGCGCGACATATACATGTGTACACTGAAAAAAAAATATTTAGATCCAAAAAAATATTTATTTACATAGTGCCAATGATTTATTTATTTAATATAAACACATATATATTTAGAATTAGATATCTTTACTTAAATTAAGTAAAAATATCTAAT
>VBVR01006450.1:0-10265 GCA_011638315.1 Tetramorium parvispinum | reverse complement strand
TATATACTACTAGTATATTCTGAGAATATACCAATAAGAATATCTTGTATGAGATATCATGAAGATATACTTAGTACATTACGTACAGTACGTATATTTATAGTATAACTACAGAATATTCGAATGATATCATGTGCTGTCTGGGACATTATAACTTATAACGGGAAAGAATAGACGAACTTACGGAAATCTTGAAGACACAGCCACGAAAGCACTGCAAAGTTGTTCATCGTCACTCTTTCGAATCTCGTGAGTCTTGAAGGAGACCACCGATATAAATCCTGTCACTTGTGTCACTCGATTAACGCGAAATCTCCAAGCAGCACAGTTATATCTACGCAAACGAGCGATATCACTCGATCCATTTGCACTGCAATACTTTTTTATTTGTCATCCACGTCGAAAATAGCACTATTAACTTCACTCCGATGTAGCGTGATTCGTCGCACGAGACTTACGAAGATTACACATTATAAAAATTATAGACACTACACTTGTCACTATCAGTCACAGATCACCTGTCACAGATAAGTCCAATTGAATTGTCGCGCGACAGCGAAATAATTTGTATTTCATAAAATATCGTGTTTCGATAAACGAAGCTTCGTTCCCTGTGAGCTCGACGGTCGGTCAAGTAGGTCAGCACTCTGTACGACTGCTGCGCGGGAACTGCGAGCAGCGGCGCGCCGGGCGCGCCGCGTCGCCTGACGCGTGACGTCACAGCGCGCTAGGCGGCTCGAGCGCCGCCGCGCCGTGCCGCCTACGGCATGACGTCACAGCGCTCCTCGGCGGCTCGAGGCGGGCGCGTAGCGCGCAAAGAACATCAAAATGCTTTTTACGAAATTTATTTTATGCCATATATCTATAATTTGTGGATGTTTCACGAATTTTATTAATAAATTATTAATATATAGTAGCACTGAATTTTATACGCTTATTTCACATTGATCGACTTCAAGGAACAAAAGAAAAAAAAAATTACAATATCCAATGTCTTATTCATTTCTCTTGTAAATTATTATAATATCGTTATATTAAGTAAATATAATGCCTGCACTCATAACCATCTTATTCTATTTACGTAAACGAACGGAAAAGTTGTTTCTCATTTTCGTTGATAGATGGCTACGATGATTAAATGTAACTCGGTGCTAAAATATTGTTACGTTCGCTATATATACGAGTGCTGTGGCTCATGAAATTTAAGATCATACTTCACAGGATCAGTTCTGTAGGAGTTGATCTCATTCTCCCTCCCTAACATGGGAGTTGATGTAACCACGATGAGGAGCTATAGCTCTCTTCTCTGAGCGTGAGAACGACATGAATTCTCGACTTGTTCGAGAGCTCTGTCATCGATGACCGTTCACTCTCTGTACCTAGTACAGAGAGAGTGGGGAAGAAGGGCTTTCTGAGTGGTTAACAAAAATGTAAAACAAAAAGAAACAATTGTATGTATATTATTTTATGTATACGATATGAATCTGAAACCGATTACTCGATAAGTTTGTCATCGACCGGTCACGTCATTCTTATCTGCGAATCTCTAGTCTTTTACATAGAAATTCCGAATTTTTTTCCCTTTATAGCTAAAGTTTTAAGAGTATATCTGAAGATACGTAAAATTCATTGAAAAAAACTATATAAAATACACTCAGAAGTGTTTTGAAAAGTTGTAAAATCTTCGCTATGAAGAATATTTCAATCAAAGATCTGGTTAACTTAATCAATGATTAATTTAATCGATAGAATTGTTTAGACCAAAATTTTTAACTAATTTATTGTCTATACTCTTATCTATCTTTTTTCACGTATTAAACAAGAAAAATTTAATGATTTGATACATTAATAAAAAAAAAGAAATAAATATTCAATAAATTATTTGCCGATAAGTTAGTTAATCACAATTTGTGATCGAAGTAGCTACCATAGCCGCTATGTCAATGTTACAAGCAAGTAATGCCCTCTACGAAACATGTAAAATGAACTTCCGATAAATGTAGCACTGCAGTAGATAAAACATTTCTATTATATCGACATTATAGAATTCTTTGAGTCACCACTGTTGGTTGATTCAATTTTTAAACAAATGAAACTACAAGATTAAATAAAGCTAGAGAGAAAAAGTAATAATATAATATAGAATTTAATCAAAATCTATGTAATTTTGTATAGATGCATACACATATGTATATAGATGTTTTTATTGCACATAATCATTGTAATCATCGTCTAATAACGATACAAAGACAATTCACGTTAGAAAATAAAAATAAAATATTATATTTCACGATAGCAATTCCTTAAAGACTCTATTTTAAAATAAGTATGTTATAAAGACTAAATATAAATAAATTGTTCTATCTTCTAATATCTAATAAGTCTTCTAATAATACAATAAATTATTTCATTCCTGCTCATAATATACATTTACACGATATTAATTCTATATGTATAGGTGATAATTCTATACTGTATAGGTGATACACTTTAGATTGTAATAAAAGAAGATGTTTTTGATGTGATTTTGTTTGGTTTAATATCGACGAAGTTTAATACATCGGAATAAAATATTACAGACGTATATTTGTATGAGACATTTATTGATACAGAATAGAACTTATTCTGTATGATATAATATCTTTTACGTAAATGTATAACAAATTTCATAATTCTATTAACAAAGGAATTGAGAATATAACAATTACATTGTAGAGTTACAACTTCACTTTATGATACATCTTTTTCATCCGATTTTGTTTGACGTTGTCATTTGTAATAATAATCCTGCACTGCACTCGAGCAAATCTTATAAATAAACTTATTGTTTACCAAAGCAATATGATATAAAAAAATCAGAGCACCATTATTATACCACACTTTTTACATTGCCATATCATACTTTTTTTACTAATAATTGTATTGCGATACTTCCGCCGCCTACGTTATTTTTATCGTGTAACTTACTTTTATGTTGATGCAATACATATACATATGATATACATATATTTCACGCATCATTATTATTTAACAAATCGAACTGGTACAATAATCTTTACTCAAGGAGGATCACAGAGAGGGACATATGGTACATTACAGATTCTCGATTATTTCTTTGAGTATAATTTTCGAAATGGTTTTACAATCAATTGTATTCCATCTACATGAAATACTCTAAAAACGTATGATTAGAAAATTATTATTATCCCAAACAATATACAGGGTGTCCGGTATAAAAGTTCGCACCCGGAAACTGGAGGTAGAGTGGGTCAAACTGAGAAGAAAAGTCCTCTACCATTTTGCAATTGTCACAATAGTTAACGAGATATTAATGATTAAAAATCGCCGTATTAGGCCGACCCTCCGCCGAATACAAGCGCGCGGCGAAATACGACCGCCCAGCATCGTCGTTGCTAGGCACCCGAGGAGTTGTTTTCTATAAACGATAATGCCTACAAGCGGCGGTTTTGAGATGTGATTGTCTCCCTGTTTTTGCGATTAGTAATAAACAACTCCTCGGATGCCTTTCAACGACGACGCTGGGCGGTCCTATCTCGCCGCGCGCTTGTATTCGGCGGAGGGTCGGCCTAATACGGCGATTTTTAATCATTAATATCTCGTTAACTATTGCGACAATTGCAAAATGGTAGAGGACTTTTCGTCTCAGTTTGACCCACTCTACCTCCAGTTTTCGGGTGCGAACTTTTATACCGGACACCCTGTATATATATATATATATTATATATATATTATCAAATAAATTAAAACTATTGCAAAAGAGACGGTAACAAAAATTCTTGAGAGATTGTAACTTTTTCGACATATATGTGAAGTGTCCTTTATAACTTTTCAATTGTAGATACTGAAAACTAAAACTGTGAACTGTGGAGTTATTGATAATTTTTAACATATAAATAACTCAAAGTAAAGTAAAAAGCGAAATCAAAGTGAACAAAAAACATCGTTAAATGATAAAGTGTTGCTCCGCAGCTGACCTAAAATAAACTTTAATAAATCTTTAATTTGAGAGATGACTGTAAATAACGTTAAATTACAAAGTTGTAATAAACCGTGGTCTCCTCTTTTATGAAAGTTTTGCAAAAGAAAAATTTATTATGAAAGTTTGTCAAGAAATCTCTATCTAAGGGCACTGCAAGTTTCGAACATAGTCTGTGTAATCTAAATATTTGTTAAAAATAACGAAGTCGTGATTTTCAAACCGATGCAAGAAAATTAAATTGTAAAAATAATAAATTATATTTTTACAAGACGGTTCTTCGATAAATTAATTTTAACTTTTGTTTATATATACTGAAGAGCAATGCAATATTTTTCGCACTTCTGAATTTCGTTAAGATAATTTCTGAAAAAGGTCTGTTACAGAAAAACAATAAAAATATTTATCATTTATCGACGATAAATTGTATTTGTTGCTATTATTTCATTAAGCTTAGACACAGAACTATCTGCAAATAATCAATTTTAAAATGATTATAAAAATTAATATTTTGGCAAATGACATAGAATCTTTTAGTTTTCACTGCATAAAAATATTGCTATTTATTGAGAAATATAAAACAGATTTAATAGATATATAAAGGTTAAAGTTAATTTCTAAAATTTTTAATTCTAATAATCTTTCCTTTTAAAATTATTAAAGTTGTGTCTTGTATCTTTCTGTTTATACGAGCATATTGCTACAAAAAGGGACACACATAGCTACGAGATATGTTTCTTGTAGTCAGTACAATCATGCTTAATAAGTAAATAAAAGTTATTTAGAATTCATAAGAGAATAATTGCCGTGGCATATAGTTTGTGTAATAACACGCGACATCGCTTTGCTTTGACACGCCACTACGTAATCCGTTACGAATCCGACACGTTCAATGTTACGAATCTGAATATTTTAGATATACATATAAATCTTGGTATTTGAGAAATCAATTATCGTTAACGCACATCTATCGATCCATCGATTGCATAACGTATCACGCGTTATATGAACGAATATTGTTCCCCGATATATCTTGATGTGTTGTACAAATCGCTCATTTATTGCGAGTAAATCTGCTAACACTTTATGAATTAAAACTCACATGACTTAAAATAATTCTCGCTATCGCGAATAGATGAAAAAGAGATACAGCATTGCGATTTCTTTCATTATTTCAGCTCGATAAATACGTTTGATAGAACTTTGTTTAGCTATACGATTTTACTCGTTTATTTTTGGCTTTGAATATATTTTGTGGATTCTCTTATCGAAATCATTTCGTACGGTAGATTAAAAATCGTTTATGAAAAATCAGTTCCGCCATTGCTAAGGGGCATCACCAAAACACTAAAATACTTGTACAAACCAGTTCAGTCTGTACGATGTGGAATTTTGTTTCCATCGTCGGTCAATTGATCACGTATGCGCAACCAAATCAAACGCATTGTAACTAGGACGCCACGTGCATCGGTCGGGACCGCACGAATAAATTGTGATTATACAGGCCGCATTGCTACGCGTCGAATTCGCCGCAATGAAAAACAGCCGTATTTGTTCCCAACTTAATAAATATTGATCGCGTACACTTCTATACCGCTGCAGTTTCGCGCCATTCAGTCTTTCCTTTTTTTTTTATTTTCAGAAAATACAATCACTGCGGTTGTATATTAACGAGGAAAACGCCATGGGAATGAGTATTTTCTCATCATTGAATTCTCGAAGCGATACGTCGCGTCGCGTCGGCCAGATCGACGTATTCGTCGATAGTTATAATTAAGCACATCCGACAGTCGCACGAAATAAACGTGACTTATTCACATCGGATAAATCGCAATTATCCGATTGTAGGTCATCATCGGATAAACCTACGATAACACACGCAATGCTATATTTTAATAATGCTATAGAACTAACAATATTGAAAGACACACACGAAATATCTTGCAATGATACGTGGCGCATACTTGGCCACGTATCTAGGAACAAAATATTCTGATGTAAATTACATTTCAAAAGAGTATCTTCCTTTTTATATTCTTTAATTTCGCAAATGTAATTTGCGTAAAACAAATATTCATTTCGAATATTTTGAAAAGTATCCATATCCAATATAGCGCTCGAAACAATAGATTTTTTGAAAAAATCTAACACATTCTTGCCTAACTAATAATTGCTCATACCCACTCGAGTGAACGTATTGTATCTGCATATATTGCAGCTGTGTAATGCATTTGCAATTTATTACCTTGACTTGCAACTCGATGCGTTTCATGCAATTCAACAATGTGAAGTTCATATCAATATCTGATAACGAAAAGTTCGTGTATATATATATATATATATATATATATATATTAGTTTCCTCTTTCGACGCGTGCACCGAATCGGATGCCATCGCACAGTTCCTTAATTTTATTTCATTTTTATTTAACTAATTTTATTTTCTGCTACAAAATCAATTTGATGTTATCTTGTTTCGATAGATATATGAAAGTCATTTACATATGAATCAGAAATAGATGCAAATTCATATCCATACCACTCTCGGCGGGTCAATATTTGTAAAAGCCTATCCGCCACAATCCGATCGATGGTACATAAATAAACACGAGATACACTGGACAGATTCGCGCATCGATCGCGGACTCGTATCGCGATCGCGATTACGCGCAATTAACGCGTGACAATGAGAAATGCGCGTTATATGCATTTCCAAATTAGTAAATATCGATCGTTTCTTCGACGAACACCTCGATGAATAACGCACGTGCAACCACGCAAGCGACTAGTTCATAAATATTTAATATTTGGATTGATACTACGACCAATTCGGCGGATCGATAGTATACATAATTAAGCGTCCATGCAGCAGCTCGACAAAATTGTATCGATGAAATCGCGCGAATAAATCACAGTTTATCCGCTTACGCCGCTTACGGTATTATTACCACGTTTCACAAAAATGAGATATTTTTATATTAATTAGCCGCATTTATTTACTCATTTGAGGTAAACAAACATAGCTTAGCATACGTAATAATTGATGATTTTATCGACTGGACGATAAAATAAGAATGATTTATGTAGAATGTCAACAAGTTTTGAAAATAGTTGAAGATACGTCTTATATGAATTTTGAATTTTAATAAAATTAATTTTTTTGTAATTAGAGAAGTTGAGATCTAAGCTATCATCTAGAATTTAATGAAGAGAAAACGTTTTAAAAATTTGATACTCTGCTACGTTTCAACTTCATAATGTTGTGCAATTAATATTTTAGACCGACGGTTCCGCAACAATGCTCTGCGGAGCCCCGAGGCGCCGCGGAATGCCCTCGTGAGCTTAAATAGTAATAAAAAAAAACAGGATTTTTTAAACATAGAATAACAGTTACTATTTAGAGTGAATTAAATGCAAAACTGAATATGAAAAGTGCAATGTGTCGCTGAAATATACCAGACAAAAAACTTTGAAGAAAAGGCTCCCCTCCCCACAAATAATTAAAAAACTGATAGATAAATTTCATGAGCTTTTGGAGAATAGAATAATCACATGACTGATACACTTTTTCTTCTATTTTCAAAATAATTGTAACATGTCAACAAAATTTAAATATTCAAACCAATATTAACAATGCAGATTCTCACAGAGTAGTTAGTGACAAGTAATCTGTCATCGTGTTTAGAAAATCGACCGGATTTGACCAGCGGCAGAGATTATGTTGCATTGGGATGCACACGCACGAACTAATAGGATAATTTCACTGTCCTTTATGCACCTGTATATTATTGAGCAAATGGAATTTGTGATAAGCAAGATCGTGAAAGGTTTTGGATTGCTGTGATAACTAATTGAGAACAGCGTGATAATCGATATTATTAAATGAACTGAAATGTGCGAGAAAATGGCAATAAAATAATAAACAGCTGAATAATTCAGAGACGTGACGAAATGTAAAAGAGAATGATTACATAAAATGGAAAAAAAAGGATTGTTATTACCGCCATCATTCCCCATTATCTGTAAGCATGTTAAATTTAAAAGCATTGCGATCTAATCAATATTGACGTAAAAGTCCGTTGTAATCCTTTCTCTCGGCGGAAGAAACGTCGATATACGTATTATTAAATATATTCCGGGCGTCCTGATCGAATCAGACCGCGAGCACTCGAGACGTTTCTCAAGAACGAAGGGATCTCCTTCGGGGCGGAAGCAGCAGCCTCTGCAAGACGATGAATTCAGGACGGAGTCCCATTGGGAACCGGCGGCTGGTCTTCCTGTATACGCGACGGTACCTATTCTCGCGATACGCGCGGAGGAAAGACAAAAGGAGGGAGAGGTACAATGAGCCGATTAATTATTCCAATTAACCACGACTGTCCTCGGCGGAATCTTTATTTAACCGTTAGTTCATTCACAGGGCGCTTCCTTACACGTGTACCACGTACACACGAGGCACAATGCCGTAATGTAAAGCGGTACATGTTCTTGGGAACCCGCGTGCCGTACATACAATGATAGATGTTCCTAGGTAGCTAGATAAAACCCGCGGGAGGCGAAAATAACTGTCCGCGGGCGAATGAACCTGTCGAAAGACGCCTGCTGGATTATTCGTTTAATGTTAATTTCTTTTTCAACTTTTCTTACGCGAGATAATGTCACAAAATTATAGAAGCTCATTCAGAAATTTGTGATCGAGAGATCTAATAAGATTTAAATTAATAACACACTTTGCAGAAAAAATAACCGAAAGTTGATGACATGTTTCCTATTGTTGCGACTGACGTTCTACATTGCTCGTTTTATGACGATTGTTAATGAGAAAAGTTCGTGATTGCTTCGACATAAATATACAATTGTATCTTAAATCAACGAAAAATGTCGCTCACATGTAAATGAAGTTCATGAAAATATAATAAAGTTAAATTTATAAAAGCTTTTTATAATTTATTATACTTCATTACTGAGACTTTCTACAGTAATGAAGTATATTAAATTACAAAAAGGCTTTATTACATATATTGCAGTTTTATTATATAATCGGAAATATGATTTATTTGAATATTTCATATTATATTTTTGTGCAATGCGCTTGCTGTCACATGTTATACTCTATTTTCATTGCGTACGAATTTTAATCCAATCAACATGACAGGTAATGTAAATATTCCATTATATAACGCTTGTAAAAATTATTCACAATATTTTTTTAATACTTGGATGCGACAGAAAATATCATATTTTTCAACAAAATTATGTAAATGTTTTTAATTATAAAATATTTAAACATTTTCAGATTTGCCGAAATTTAAATTTTTAAACTTATCAAATATATAATATTTATCTAAATTTATTACAATTTAGTATTATTCAAAACAGTTGTATTTATAAATAAAAAAAGAATGTAAAATAGCAATAATTTATCAAAATCTTCGGAATTTTAAATTGAACTACGTAATCCAACACCATCCGACTGAAAGTTTTCTTGTATATTCTTGTGCATCTCTAATGATTTTAGATGAGCTTGCCGTGACTTTGATTCAACTTTACAACGAGATACTTCACGTACCTTGACGCCGAAAATTAATAAACGGCGGTTTGCGTGAATACACTCCTTTGTTCATCTATAGAACTTTGTATAATCTAGTCATATATCCGGTGAAAAAGCTTCATGGAGTGCCTACGTGCGCCTGACGAGGCGTTCGTGCGGTTCAATGGAGCTTGCAGACACGCACATATCTCCAACATAAACGACGTGTGCAACGTACCTATATATGGAACATGTACAAGACGTATGTAGGACGTATACAACTTACGCGCACAAGCGTAATTTGCACAAATGGATGCCTTTTGTGCGCATGACTGTAAATATGCGAAATTACTCGGGCAATTGTCCGGCGGATTGCACCTTTCGCAACAATTTCGATGGTAGTTGAACAAGACCAAAAACCAGATTGTTTCGCAAATTCGTAACATTATTCGCATCACGCTCCAGATGAGGCTAATCATCGAGTGATGAACAGTTACGAGAAATGAATAGTTGCGAATCTAAATTAACATTTCTAGTGCGTAAATTCAAAAATTTGTGTGTGTCTGTACTTATTTTTATTGTTAATGTAAAAATTAAAAAATTCTCAATTAATTGCTTCGAAAGAATTTATAACATAAAAATATTAATTATGAAAATATTTTCAATTTAATGTGTAAATTTTTTGACAGTTATTTTCAAACGTATTATATTTTGCATAAATATTAGATTTATATAAGT
>VBVR01006449.1:0-10266 GCA_011638315.1 Tetramorium parvispinum | reverse complement strand
ATATAATATATAATAAAATATATAAATATAACTAAACTATACATATAATTATAAAATATATAATTATAAAAAATTTAGTTGTGTGTGTGTAAATTATATATTTTCTTTTACAATTTTCTTTTATACAATTTTTACGGGCGATCAACGGCACATCTTTTATTATAGTTTGAATTAGCTAACATTGAGCTCGCGTTCGCTGCGCATGCGCGAAAATTCCGTCCCGTCTTAGAAATCATGCCCCCCTAATACCCGGAAGTTGTCAGATTTCATTTAAATATTTGAATTCGCGCAAGCTCATTCTAATCGGAGATTTGCCTCTCGTCAAATTCCTCCACGAATTCAATATCATTTTCTTTGTGCCCTTCCTTTCTTTGATTAATTATTTAATTTTTTAAACATTATATAATTTGTGCGTACATCTAAACCTGTTCGTTCGCTCTATTGTTGTCATTGTTTATTTTATATTATCAAACCTTAAGAATTAATTATTTTAATTTTTTTTATTTATTTTAATTATTTAATCATTTAATTCCCTTTGATTAATATATTCGTTGTTCTGCTGATTAAATGTATTAAAATAAATTGAAACAATGTAATAAAATGCGGATGTTTAACTATTTTTGTCTATTTTGTTGTCTCTTTTTTTACCGTTGTCTATTTTTACAAATGTTACATTGGATCCTTGCATTATCCATTTCTATCAATGTAAACTAATTTTCTATTCTAATTCTAAGAATTGCAAAAAAATAAAAAGTAAATTAAACTGAGATTAAAGTCAATTTACCGTGGTAGAAATAGACGAGGATCTAAGCATATATAACTTTTATTTTTACTAACGCAGATTAACTCTAATCTCAGTTTAACTTTTTTTATGTTCTCTAATTCTTGGAACTAGAAAGAGATAAAAAGGAAGTTAAACCGAGATTAAAGTTAATCTAAATTGGTAGAAATGGACATAAGCGCAACATTTTATTCCGTGCCTTTCGATTCCATGTAATTTTGTTGCTCGAATTAGCAATCGCGTAATAGTCAAAGTCACGCAGATGCAAATCGAAACTCCTCGAGTTGACGTGAAACCTTTCGTAGGGCCAATTCCACAATTCCGTTTAACCAGAATTTAACTAATATCCAATAGAATTTGTTTTATGTAAAACAAACTCTCGTGTTACGAATATCGTTAGTTAAATTCCGGTTAAAGGAAATTGTGGAATTGGTCCGTAGTCGATTCCAACGAGAAAACGCGAACGGCTCGGGCCGATTTGAATCGCCCGCCAGGGCGCTGGCGACGCGCGGCCGGGCGGCGGCGCCCCGATCGATGCTGAGTTGCCGATGATCGCGTGCTTATTTATCGCACGGCATTTCGTCCCGGGGACATTTATCCGCGATAAACGGCGTATTTCGCGCCCGCGGATCATCACGCACGACGGCGTGCGCGTCCGCGCGCGATTGGCCGCGCGGGTGCACCGCGTACCGCCCCCTCAGTACGTTATGGAATGCGCGACGGACAGCTACCGTGTTACGCGGCTCCGCACGATGCCCGGCCGTAGAGGCACGCCAACGGACCGGAATACGTGCGTGCGACGCGGCCGCGGCCTCGACGTCTCGCCGCCCGACACCGGACACCCTACGAGCCCCTGCCGCTGTGCGCCGTGTGCCCTTAGACCGTCGCCGATCGCCGATCAAGCGTGCCCCCGTGTCGCCGCGTCTCGCCGCCGCCGCCGCCGCCGTCGCCGTCGGTAGCACGTCGTATACGTGGCAACAGAGCGAGTGTGGCCGCTGCTGCCGTGCGAGCGCTGCCACTGCGTGTGCTCCGTGGGTGTCACTTCCTAGTCGTCAGCGATCCTGTCGCGGCGGCGACGCCGCCGAGTCCCCCGACAAGTTCGACCGTGTGCCCAAGTTAACCCGCGGTCGCCTGAAAAACCGAGAGGGAGAAACATCGTTGCCGTGTGTCCGAGCGCGACGCTGAGCGGCCGACTGAGAGAGACAGAGAGAGAGAGAGAGAGAGAGAAAGAGAGTGAGCGAGACTGGGACGAAGAGACGGGACGGAAGGCGGTGAAGCGACGCGACGCCGCGGAACCCCGGACCGTCGGAAACTCCCTCGGGGTTGCCTCGAGCACGACGCAGCCGTCGGCGTCCCTTACTCGCGCGGCTCACGCTCGCCCCGTTGCGCGCGCGAGCTGCCATTGAGGGCTCCCCCCAGTCCTGAGAACGAGCGTCACGCCGATCCACGAGGCAACGAGGAGGCGCCCCAGCGTCGTCGGGCGCGTCGCCGGAGGACACCCAGCCGCGTCCGCGGCACCAGGAAGCAGCCCCCCTTCGTCCCCGCGGCGGAGGATAGCGAGCTGGGAATTTAATGGTGTAAGTTCGCCTGTTGCCTACTGGCTTCTGGTGTTACACACCAGTCATCGTCTACCGCGCTCCTGCCGTCCCGCTGGCGTCCAGGGAGGCTTGGCACTCGTACAAAGGCGCGCACGCGACATTTAAGCTCGCGCTGTTGTAATTAAAGTCAAATAATTGAGTAAAAGAAATATAAAAAAAGTCGAATTTGAGGGAAATAAAATGTGAAAGGGTACAATGGTTCAGTAATACTGTATATGTAGGTAACGAGCCTTAGTTGCTCAACTTTCCTTTTGTTCGAAAATCTCACGCAAATATTTATATGACGTTTCTTTCACAACAGACATTCCCAATGGGCCTGCCTACCTGTTGATTACAATGGGCTGACGCAGCATGCACGTGACTCGATACTCGGATACTTCTGCCTCGGCGGCGTTACCTACATGAGAGAGCTAACTTGACGCGAGTTGATGGTCGTTGCTGTCTTTTTGTCGACATAATGGAGGAGCCGGTTAAGAAAAAGCAGCGCATCGATATCAATGCTGGGCCTAAGAATCATCTCGCCGACGTCGAGGAGTTGCAGAGGTGCCTCCTCGCGCGATGTCTGTGCCATATGCCGGAGACCTGTCTGCGCAAGCCGTTCACCAGCTTCACGGTGGAGGACGCCGACGGTGATCGCCGTTACGCCGTTCTGTCCGACTGGGGCGTGGATCAGATTCTGGAGTATCTGAGCGCTCTGCAGCTGCTGTTCGACCTGGCCATCAAGCAGAACGCCAAGAATGTCATGTGCAGGCGAGTGGCGGACGTTTGCGACGCGGTGGCGCGAGACGAGCACGGCATCGTCACTCAGATCATCGACCTATCCTACACAACCAACAAGTTTGTGTCGTACACGGCGAGCCGTGTGCTCGCATCCTTCTTCATCGTCACGAGGGACAACGCGCACCATCCACACTGGCTGGAGAGGCTCACGCAGTCTCTGGTCAACACCCATTCGCCCAGCCAGATGCTCTTCACTCTGGACGTGGTCAAGAGAGTGATCGAGCATAAAGACTGCAGTATACACCCGGAGGAGGGGGACACGTCCGTACCGCCGCCCGGCTGCAACACGTTTGTCATCAGCGACTTCGACAGCACGGCGATCAAGGCCATGTGCGTGAAGGCGCTCGAGTCCAAGTGGACCATTCTCGTGTCCAAAATCAATGACATTCTCGTGGCCTACACGCCACAACACGCGTCCGTCGTAATCACGTTCCTCCATCTGTGGGAGACCATCATCTCTGTGAAAGCCAACCTTTCCGTCATCGACACCAAGCCCTTCTACTCGCAGCTCAACAATCTCGTAGTGTTACTCAATGCCAACGTGCCGGGTATCATCTGGCGACACTTGCTCGGGCTCTTCAACGAGGTGCTGTGCTACGGCAGCACTCTGGCACTGCAGGATGTCCTGCCGGATGAGCCGTGTGCCTTGGCGCACCTCATCGTCCGTGCCGTCAAGGACTGGCGTCTGCTCGACGCGTTGCCGTATCGTCACGGCTCCGGTAGGTTCGGCGGCGGCTCCGGCGAGGGCGACCGTCCTCTGCTGCAGAAAATGGTGCTGCTAGTGCTCAAGAGCGTTGCCGTGACAGTGCGGGAGACGCGCAGCGATTCCAGTGACTCATCCCTTGGCTCTGAGGCCGAGGATCTCGACGAGGATATGGCAGTGATTGAGCGGAGCATCCGTGAGGTCCTACGCCAGCTGGATCAGTGCGTAAAGGCGTTGATGCCCTTCCATCCGGAGATGCCGCTGTCGCAATGGGTCGTGCAGATGTTTCACGACCAGGATGACTTCCTGATCGAGGGTATGGTCTGCTGCCTCGACGTTGCCGTGGGTTTATTCTATCGCGGCCCGCCGCAAAATGATCTCGGCCAAATGCTCAGTCCTACATTGACCTTTGTGCAATTCATCCGCGCCGTGTCGCACGATCCGGATGTTTTACTGGATCTGCTGGTCAGCAACGAAACTTGTTTCCTGCTGTATCTCTTGCGATTTCTCAAGTACATTAGGCGCAACTGGATCGAGTTTGTCAGATGTTGCGGCCGCGAGTTGGAGGACACTATGACAGTACTGATAAGACTACGGTTGGCTATCGATCGGCTGGTGTCCAAGAACCTGTTCCCGTACAACATTAGTCCGGTTCTTCGTTTACTCGAGAAATGCGAGTCCTTCTATGAGGGTAATGTGGAGAACGGTAACAATTTCGTGTAAGATAAAAAAAAGGACGTTCGGAGAGATTCGAATCATCATCAAGTCGATCGAGCGTGTGTACAAATTGTATGAGCGTAGTACTCTTCGAACTTAGCTAGATTTTGCCATCTGTAAAATATCATGTGTAGTGTACAGATTGCCGCATACCGTCCCATAAACGCAAGGCGGCTGGACTGACTTTCGCCGAGCCCGTCTTTTTGAAAAAAAATTTCAACAAGACGAACGCGTTTCTTATTTATTAGTCTTTAGCGAAATTTTTCAATATAGCTGGAATTGCGAGATGGAGAAACTTCCATCTGTTCATGGAATCAGTCAAGTTTTGAGAATTGTATGCAATCGAATCGTAGTACAAAAAAAAAAGAAGACAGCGAAATTCGTATAGAGCTACACGCAAATATAAGTCTACGGAAATTCGCGTGGATCGTTTCAAAACAAAGCTGCATTCGTGTGGTGCTATTGAATTATGTTTCTGCCAAAGCACCAGAGAGCATACATATTGATGTATACCACTAGTGTAATATTTATATGTATACTTTGAGAGCTATTTGTACCATTTCCAGTCACATGTGTAAATGTAACGTTATTATATTTTGATAAAATACCTGAGTAAACTGTACATATATTTTACAAAGCATCCGACTTTGTAATACCGAGTTTTGCTAGACGAAGTTACGTACTCTTCCAATAATTTTGAAGAAAATTTAAAAGACAAAATATCTTACGTAAATTACAATGCAGCAAATAGAGAAGACATAACACGTAGAAAATTATGTTGTCGTCAGGTCACGTCTCGTAGTGAAAAGAGGTATTTCGTAGTGTCTTCTAATTTAGCCAAGTTGAGAAATACAACGTAAAATATAATTTGCAACCATCGATTATAACAAATATTTGTGATTAGCATTTTGATACTCTACCGACGAAAAATCTTTTTTACAAATCTTGTTCTTGTAACGAAGTCCTAAATGGAAAGAAAAAACACGACGGTTATCCGCAGTTGTTTTGAGATTCTGGATGAAACGTAACTGTAAATAGTGACATTAACAACGCTACGTATTCAACATAAGATTTCCTTCTGTAAGTAATTGTAATACACTAAAATTCTCACATTTTTACTTTTATAATTGTGGTGTCGTTTTAATTCAATCTCCCCCTGTGATTGAGCGTACAGTCTTGCTGGAATTGTCGTTCGATTTTACATTCTAGACTCCACATTCTTGTAGGAAGATCAGATTCGGCTGCAACTGGAAGATATTTCTCCTTTTTTTTTTCAATCAAATATTTATTATCATCTTTCCCAAACGCAAGTCAAATACAATTGCCATTATCGAGACTTACGATTATAATGTAGTCCGGCAGATTGTCAGTGATGCCCCGCGATTAATCGCGCAAATAGTGTCCGATACATTGATTAGAGCGACGTAACGCGCTTATCTCACCGGGATAAACCGTCTGGATAAACCAACTTTTTGTTTCTCTCCTTTTATCTTAGAAAGATCCATATAGCATTAAGTTCGTAACGTAGTCTTCCTTGGTTTATCTCTTGTTTTTCTTTTTTTTTTTATAAAATTACGCTACTCTATTTAGAATTTGCAAATATAGCTCTAATTATTTAAACGTTCGATCGGAGCGCGATCGAGGAATTTTGTGTGTCGAGATGGACATCTTCCAGAAACACAAAAATTTTCTTACTAAATATTTATATTTGCGTATTAAATCATTATTTATATACCTCTGTACTTCGTCAATAAATCACTATTTCACAGCATCATTTTCCCGTTTAAAACAAAAACTTAGCAATACCGTATGATTAAGTTTTCCCCCCCTCTTTTTATAAATTAAAACGTTTTCAATTGCGTTCCTTTCACCCCTTTCTCTTTCTTTCTTCGGTTTGAAATGTTACTTTGCTTCAAGTCGCATAAAACGATTGCATATTATACATTTATGTACGAAACTACGCTAACTGTACATACCTCTGTAAAGTTTTACTTGGCGCGGAACGGTAAATGTCCACTGCTTTACTGTAATTGCAGCAAAAGTTAGTTCAACAAGCTTCTCTAAATTAACAACAGAATCTAAGTTACGTAGCCCATTATTAGCGTGTAGTATTCAACAGTGTGGATCATTTTTTCGCATTTTATCTCTCTCTTCCTCGTTACGTTTACTGTTTTGTTTGTTTTTTTTTTAATTCGTTGCTATACATGTTCCCGCACTATCGATATAATAAACCGCTAATTGTTCGCATACAATGAAGCATTCTTTCTCTGTACACGTTATTTAAATAAAAAATGTTCAATGTTCGTTGCGACAGAAGCGGTTCAAGCGATTTATGTAACGACACATGCGCGAGGCATCAAGAAAATAAAACGTATTGCGAATATCATTTAGTGACAGTCCTTCTTTCGTTACGAAAATAAAGCAGACTGCCATTCACGCAATCTTGACGGTTTTAGATGGACCGTCCGTTTTAGAAAAATCGCCAGTCTGCAGCGACTAACGCACGTGTAAATCTGCATCCGAGAAAGAAATCCTACCTCCTAAGCTTAAAATTATCGACTAATTTATTTTACCCGAGAATAGGTATGTTATATCCGGATGACTCAAGGAGGCGATTAAAACGATTATGCAAGAAGGAAAATTGCAATTTGCATTGGCTCGTGAAACATTCGCGCAAGAACGTGTACGAAGTGTTACACAAAGCCGCACGGGAAATATAAAGGACATAATTTCCGCACGTGTCGCACTTATTATTTCGTTACTACGCACACATATGTGTATACATATATATATATATATGTATATATATATATATATATATATATATATATATATACTTATAGTTTCGACTATATATCTATCGTGCACATGAGGCTTACTCAACGCTTTATTGCACTCTTACATCGAGCCGTTTCATCTTTCTTTTCTAATAGGAAATTAATGTACAAGCAATTAAAACTCACTACGGAAAAGGATTTCGGGGCCGTGACATTTACTAAGATTTAATTAAAATCAAGTCTCAAGTTCGCCTTCTCATAGAAGAAACGATCTAAAAACAAAATACTTGCGGATTTAATTTAGCGAGAGTGTGTTCTTTCGTGTGTAGTAGAGATTACTATATTAAACACGCGCGCGCATGTGTGTGTATATGTATATATATATGTATAACGGCGAAATACAATCAGACCATTAACACGCGATCTCTCTACTATTCAGAAGCCTTTATACGCTCTATAGCAAAAGCAATGTCTTTCTCTCGCTCTCTTTCTCTCTCCAGTTGCGCTTCACGCTTAGCCTGGTAATTTAATTCCGATTCGCCGTTCGGCTAAACCGATGAAATTCCCGTCACAATTCCCGGTATTAAGTAGTCGGATGATATGAGCTAATTAGCGCCGCGTCCACCGGCTCCATGCACGACGGACAGGTTAACGAGCGCAGCAACCAGTCGTCGATACAGATCGCGTGGTAGGTGTGCATGCAAGGTAGGTAGCGCACTTCCTCGCCCGCTTGTAGCTCCATCATACATATCACGCACTCGCCCTTCTTAGCACCGTCGTACTCTCGCATCGGCAGGTGCTGTATCAGTCCTATACGCTTCGCAATCCTCACTTGCTGCTCCTCTTCGCTCAAACCAGCCGAGCCGGAGCTCTGCACCAGATTCACTCCGATTCCATGGCCAATGTTCAAGTTGGTGGACTGCAAGTGACGTTCCCTCGTAGCGATCGACGGATAATAAGCCGCTTGCTGTGGAACAGTGAAAAAAATCAATTAGTATTCAATTACACTGTTTTCTACATCATTTGTAAATCTTAAAACTTGCAAAAGTATAGAAATTTGTATGTCTATTTCAAAACTTTCCATGTTTTGTTAGATATCGTGACTTTAATAAAAATTGACAAGTGAATATTTCTGAGATTAATTATCATGCATTCTCTTTAACATTATTCCAATGTTAACATTAAAATCACCGATGAAAATAATTCTAAAAAAAGGCTGCAGTAGATAACAGAATAAAATTAAGGCGTTAATTAGATCAACCTCAAAATGCGTCACAGGGAATCTTCCGAGCTACAGTTACAGCCTCAGTGTTCAAAATTAGTAGTATATGTATTCAAGTATATGTATTCAAACTATGAGAATATGTATTCTTATAGTTTGAATACATATACTTGAATACTCGAATAATTCAAACTATAAGTATAAGTATATGTATTCAAACTATAAGAACAAGAAATGATGGACAAAGGAAAGATTGCAGACAGGTTAGCAAAGATTAAAATAACTTGAATCGCGGGCGATAAGACAATAATAAGACGATAAGACAGCAATGACGATGTACGTGAATTACGTTGTAGGGGATCGGTGGTCCGAGGCCCTCCTGCGAGGATCCGCTGATGGAGACATTGGACTCAGGATTGTTGCTCAGGAGGGTGGTATTGTCCTGTTGGCTCCCAGCGGTGCGCTTCAGACAGTTGCCCATGATTCTATCTTTCTCTCGCTCTCTCTTTCTCTCTTACACTAACGGCGAGCTGTCAGCTTTGCAGGATGCTCGCGCGTCGCATCCGCGCGTCTACCCCGACCGCGACTCCGCTCTCTCGTTCCGCGCGGGCGATTAGAGGATCTCGTGCGTCCGCGGCGACGGCGACGGCGACGACGACGCACGTTCTACCGTGCTCCTTGCCATTTCACCTGGATCGCCGCTCTTCCCCCGCGGTGCGACAACATCCGCCGTCGCGAGAACAGCACGGAGATGACGCTCGGCCAACGCGATCGAGATAATACGATGCCGTCGCAGTAGCCGTGTCCGAGCGGAGCTCGTCACATATCCCTCGCCAGCAGCAGCCGAGTCAACTACCAGCTGAGCGTCGCCATGATGCGCGCAGCACGGCTGAGGTGAATCGTCCGCGCAGTGCGAACAATGGCAGAGCGGAAGTCGGTCGATTTCGACGTACTTCGCCCGGCGATCTCCTCCGATTTTATCTCGGCCGCGCTCCTATGTGCGCATCGAACGATCGAATCTCTCACGGCCGCAGCCCCTCTCCTTCTCTCGGTCGACGTCGCGCTCGCGCCGGTGTCTAAAACGAGGAAAACGATGCGTGAGCAGGCTCGAGCGAGTCGCGTTGAATCTCCGCGCTGAGCGGAGGTCGCGCCGCGACGGACGGCCTTACCTGGTGTCCCCTAAATCACCGCGCTGCGCGACAGCGCGTCATGTTCCATGAGAAGGCACTTTCCCAGGCGCGCGCTCGATGTTCTCGGAACGGGTAGTAGCGGCGACTGCTGGCCTCGCGGCCGATACCTGGCTCTCGCGCGCCTAAAACGAGAAACGAGCGCGTGAGAAGAGAAGATAAGATCTCGTCTTGGAAACACCAAGACGAATGTATCGCTGCGCCGAGAGTCCACGAGAGTCTTCGTCGCGAGTTTGACTCTCGATCCGTTCCTCCTCGCCACGCTTCAGCCCCCCGCTGCACTTTCGCGGTGCAGCACCTATCCATGTGACCGCGCTTTACCTCTTTGAATATATAACTATATACCAGGGTTGTTAAGTAACGAGTTACTTGTAACGTAGTTACTTTTTTTAATCAGTAACTGTAACGGTAACGTAGTTATATTTATCTAATAACGATAACGATTCATTCGTTATTTTAATCGTTACTTTTTCTTAGTAATTGTAAAGCTATTTATTAAAC
>VBVR01006448.1:0-10266 GCA_011638315.1 Tetramorium parvispinum | reverse complement strand
GAGAGAGAGAGAGAGAGAGAGAGAGAGAGAGAGAGAGGAGTTAGAAATAGAAATATTTAATTCGTTGGTATATTCTCGTCATCTTGTTGATCGCTGGTCTCAGCTGCGGAAGGTATCGTGGCGAGCAGTCTAACAGCTAGTCTTCCCGGAGACCCTGGAGGTTCCGGCTCCTGGATAGCGAGTTGACGAGTTAGTCGCGGCTTCGGTCTGATCGGTCTCGGTGTGTTACGCGCGTTAATTTCTAGAGAGGCACTGGATCTCGACATGCGCCAGGTACTGGTGCTGGCAGTGGTGGCCGAACCGGAAGAATCGTTACGCGAGGAGCTTAAATTTGAATCCTGCGATGGTTTCCGAGTGATAAGCCAAGAGGAAGTCCTTCGTTTTGGATCTAGCAGTCTGAGTGGAATGCCGCAGTGATGCGTCTGACGCCAGGAATCCGATCTGGACGAGGAGAAATTTTCGCTGGACGATACCGAGGACGCCCGTTTATGTTGCTTCTGCTGAATCTGAGCAATCTGATAGGCATACTGATCGTTACGCGCATGCCGCGGTCGGGAGTCGCGTGTACACGGCCAGAATATTCCGGCGCTCCACCAATGGTAAGATGAGCAACGGCTTCCAGTTTCCAGGAGTCTCGAGTTACAAGCGCATGGTGTTTGAAGTCCTTGGTTCTCTCGCGACGACCGATCGACGAGACTGTTTGTGTTGGCGGGTGTCTGCCGATTGCTAAAATTCGAACTATGTCGACACCTGCCGATACCTCGAGTTACACGTGACTCTTCGATCGCTTTGCATATCAACACGCAATCCTTCTTAAATTGCTTCGTAAGGATCGCGTAAAGGAAAGGATTGCAACAGGAGTTGAGCGGTAGTACAAATACCGCGAAAACTTTGGCTTGTTCGAGAGACACCAACTGTAGTCCGAAGGTCGCCGTAAGAGAGAAGAAGGCTATTGGTGACCAGCAGAGAAAATCAGTGAAGACGAGCAATGCCATTCTCTTCGCTATACGAGAATCGTTTGAATTCCACGCCTGGGAGCCTCGTATCGCGCAGTACATCTTTAAATAGCATCCCATTAATATCAGAAAAGCTACTCCGTTAATGAGCATGAGAAACACTACGTACGCGAGTGCCGCGCTGCCGTTAGTTTCGAACGGCAAGCAAATAGCGAATTTCCTGTAGTCCGAAACTCCCAACAGCGGCAGACTCGCCATTGACAGAGCGAAACACCATCCTATCGTCATAATATAGCCTGCGTGCTTCAACGAGAGCCGCTTGTTCAAATGCATCGCGTGTGTTATCGCGTAATTCCTTTCCAAAGTGATCACAGCAAGGGTGTACACGCTCAGTTCAGAGCTGAGGACCCCCAGGAAGCCAGCCAGCTGACACCCGGCCGACATTTGCCACGGTATCGCGTACATTCGAAACTCTCCTAACGTCGATGCGTCGACAACAGCCAGTAAACCTAAAATGAATATCGCTCAAGTGAAACAAAGATTTCTCCAAGGAGAAGCCTCAACGATCAAGAGACCTTTCGTCAGTATAGTTACATTAATACAGCCAAGGTAGGTGCACGACGTTGACATAAAGTATGAGAGAAACACAAGAAGAAATTACCTAGATAAACGCCCATAAAAAAATCGGCAGCCGCTAAATTGCAGACTAAAAATCGTGGCACATCCATCTTACTTCTTGAAAATATCAAGACAAATACTACAGTGCCATTCCCAAGCATGGCGAGGAGGAAGACTATCCATACGCCGCACCGTAAAGTCCACCAGTCGAATAAATCTTGGCACGGTAGGAACGGACCTGAAATATATATTTCATGTATACGTATGCGAATTAATTAAATGGTACATGAAATGCTTAACTTTACCATCGTCGTCGATACATTCGAGGCATTTAAAATCATTATACAGTTGTCTGACATACCAGGTTGCGGCAAGCATTGGATACGAGAGGGTACAGTTCGACTTGTCAATGTCGTTCGACCTTCTAGATTCTCGAAATAATCCTCTATGTAGGAAGGCAGATTTCCGGGATACGTAAAATCTGAACCAAAGCTAGCCAAAAGTTCATTTATCTGCGATCCGAATTTGTCGGTCAAATTATCTAAAAGAAAAACATTATTACTTCAGTGTCGGAAAGATCAATGATGAAACGATTGATGAGAGATGGATAAAAGTATCTGGTCTTTACATGCCTATCCAATACATTCTGACTAAGGCTATGCAAACAATTTTCAACGACTGAACTCGTGGTAGATGCTTCGCGACAGTAAAGTGTTAACAAGATATAATAATCAGATATAAGATATAAAAGGCATAAACGTGTGTGTACGAAAAGGGAAGAAAAATGAGAAAAGAATTACTTACTCAATTGTGGCCAGATATCGCTAAATGTCGAATTCCATAAACTGGTATCGAAATCATCAGTGGGAAACAAAATCGATTCCTGTACCGGCGACTTTGTGACAGATTCCTCTACCTCGAGCGAGAGAAACGAGCAGCAGTGATAAGCGTATGACAGTAACATTGTTTGTACTCGCGGAAATCTCTCAGGAGATGGGAATTCTCGCAATGCAGGATTGTTAAACGTCTTAAGATGCAACAATCCTGCAAGACCTCTTATCGGCAGTGTAGGGAAAATATTATTTCCCAAATTTCTACAAATAAGCGTCTGTATCTTAATTGCGTTCAAATTGATTTGTAAAAGTACGAGAGTTGATTGACAATGCAAATTATGCAGATGCACTTACAAGTCTTGCAATCGTTTTGTTTCCCTAAATGCATCAGGATGTATATATTCGATATAATTATTCTCCAAGTCTCTAAAATTAAATTAGATATTAATTATTAGAACCATGCAACATTAAAATAAATAACTTGATTAAGCTTCGCACTTACAAAACTTGGAGTCTAGGTAATCCAGTAAACGCGTCACTAGAAATGCTCTGCAAGTTGTTGTTGGACAAGAGGAGATCGTGTAGCATACTCAAACCTTTAAAAGTATCGTCGGGTAATGTAGAAATCATATTACTAGCTAAATCTCTAAAAAGATAAAATTTGCATATATTGTTCCCTCGATATTTTCAGTGCTTCACATATATTATTATAATCGCATATTACGTTACATACTTACAAAACGCGAAGTTCATTACAGTTCCGTAAATTTGGTATCTCTGTCAAAGAATTGGATTTCATGTCGCTAAAAACAGAGATAGAATGTATACATATAGAATACACATTGGTAGAAATAGTCATTGTTGAAAGAAACGATAACAGATAATTTTTATTATTGTTACGAAAAAAGATTTCTTTACCAAACAATTTCGATTAAACTTACAGACTTTTAAGTTTCGGACACTGCCCGCAAAGATTAGGAGGAACCTCCTTCAATTGGGAACGATCTAATCGCAATACTTCCAAAGATGCTGCTCCATTTAGATTGGGGAAAAGCCGCAATTCTTTCACATTCGACAATATTCTAGAATTGATAAATGAAAAATAGTGCTATACTATAATACGGCATATAATTTTGTTCAGGCTAGTTTTCGTAGATGCACACAGAAGCTGTGTGATACAGTTGGAAATAAATTACTTACAATTTACGAAGTTTCCCAAGATTCTGGAAGGTTTCGTCGTGTATCTCTTTAATAGGATTTCCGCGTAAATCGAGCGACACCAAATTACTAGCGTAACGTAACGCATCTTTCGTGAGTCGTTCTATCCTGTTATTCGATATAGACCTAGAGAGATACATGGAAAATTCATGAATGATTTGCTGCATTCGGATAATGTTAAGAAAAACACGTTTCCACGGATAAACAAACGAATAGAAAGATATTATAAATTCATACAGATTTTACACGAATAGGCATCAATTTAATAGACACTTACAACTCTTCGAGACTAAGTAGATTTGTAGCAGCAGCCGGTATCTTTGTTAAATAATTTTCATCGAGTTCCCTGAAGATAGGAAAAATGAAACATGTGCTACGACGAATGATTTGCTCATGTTTTTCATGTATGTATGTATATACTTACAATATACGAAGATTCGCTAAGTTTACAAACGCGTCGTCATGAATGGCACGTAGATGATTACGTCGAAGAAATCTAAAAACAAAAATATACACGTGTAGGGTGTAGCGATTTTATGATATTTTCTATGATATTTTCCCTCGTCTTTTCTCACAATCAATACGTGTATACATACTTACAAAATTTCGAGATTGGGAAATCGATGGAAAGCATGTATTGGAATGTCCGTTATATTGTTGTTGGTCAAATCACTGAAACAGTCATGAAACTTTCTATAAAATCGCGTATTACAACAAATTGGAAATATTCGCAGCTAGACATTAAAGATATATAATACGAACAAAATATTTCTCATCCGTTTCAACATTGTAAACATTACAAATTTATGTCATGTTCCGAACAGTAGGAAAAATTAAGGATTGTAACTTTTTGTTAAATATATGTAACAAGATTTGCGAAAGGCAAAATAATAAATGTTGGAGCGAACAAAGGGTCAACGAGCGATATCTTTTAAAAATACTTCTTCATAATTCCTCTATCTTAGAGACGATTGTGAGAGATTGTTACACATTGTAATGAATTGTGTTCACGCCAGAATAAGAAAACAGATTGTAAGAAAAAAAAAATCCTAGTAATTTTACCTTATCATTTAAAGTAAAACTAATTAAAGCTATATCAGAAAGTATAATTAAGGTATACTATATATGTACATGTATATAAGGGTGCAATTTCGCCAGTTTGATTAAACTGATAACTCATAATTTGTAGAAATCTGCATGAAACATCGGTTAAGAATGGCGCAGAACTTTTGTCATGCATGGCCTGCATGATAAAAAAAATATCTGACAAAATTAAGAAAACTGGCGACACTTTTATCCTTGTGTCGCGTAAGCGTGATTCGAGAAGAGCGGACCGAGGGTTGCGTGGATTTTTATGAGTCCTTCGACCTCCTTTACTCAGGATGGATCGATGTCTACTTATCCGCATTTACCAAACGGGACGAAGAGAGTGCGGCTTTCTATTCTATATAATAAATAGAAAAAAGTACATTACCATAACGCAAAATGTTTAATTATATTGACATTGAGCGATTGATTTAAAGAAAGAAAATATGTGCCTCTATATATACATATATATAGATATATAAGATTGTTGACTACTCTCTTATGTTATTAATAGAAATTAATAATAAAAACAGATGAATATCGTTAACACGAAAATCTATAATACGTTCGTGTAAAATTATCATCGCAAAGTGAACGTCCAACATTTGCTCGAGACGATCATTTTGTTTGCACGCAACCATCCACAGATTTATTTAATTTATTATTATAGAGATATGTACCTAACGTTCATTTTTCAGTTCTATCTAATCACTTATTCAGGATTCCTCGAAAAATTTACACAATTTTTAATTGCTTTATAAACTTACGTGTTTATTTTTAAACACTGACTAACATTTAACTCGGATTTCGATAGAGACGTAAAGCGATCCAGTCGCTCGCAATGCACACGTTGTGTCAGTATTTTTCTGAGCGTATTTTTTCTCTCGTTCATTCGTCTTAAAATAGAAAAAGCATAAGCAGCGACGTCTTGCGATACTTTGACACACGCTTTTTTTTAGTTCCAACGGAACTTTCTCGGCGCGCACGAACATTGGGTTCTAATTACGCTTTCGGGATCATGATTCCGTTACAGACGGACCTTTGAAAACTTTCGATATTTCATATTCAAGGACAGCTTGAATTTACTTTGTACTCCTGAGAGGTTCGGGAATATTATATATATGTATATATCTAAAATAAATACATATATCATACATTATTATGAAAAATCTTACTTCTCGCCTTATAGACGAAAAAAGAATGCAAAGCATTACTTTTAAAAACTTTCGGAATAAAACTTATTCCATATTTGAGCTTCTGTAATAATACGGATGTCACAATGTCGAGAATAATGCTTACAAAAATCTTGATTGCTTTTATCATCTCAAGCAAAATTAATCAAGTTCGGGAATGGAATTATTTTCGCAATAGATGTCACGGTCGCACCGCCGTGAACGTGAAGAGAATGACGAATGGCACATTTTCCGTATTCTCACGATAATGAAGGAATATTACAGTCGAGATGCTGCTGCGTACATGTAAAAAAAATTATTAATAAATTACGATAGAAAACCCTGAGACTGAGGAAAACAGCGCAAAAACAACCAAGACATTGTCTATTCATCTTTTTTTTTTTATCTTGTCAGAAAGAACTAAAGACTAGCTGGACATTTAAAGCTAGACCGTTATTTCTCGACGACGCAAGTGACAAATTAGACAAATTAGAGTTTGCAGTTTCGCGAAAGACAAAAGTAAAGCACTTTCACAGAGGCGGTTAACGAAAACATTAGACTCTCTCATTAGATAAAATCGTGACTGTAAACTGCGAGTAACTCCTCGCAGTAAAGAAGTGGACTGGAGAGAGTTGAGAATGACTACAATAATCTTTGCTCGTTCCCTAGATCCTAAATCACGATCCATTGTATATCGACTGTCATTCGCGTGGTATGTAGGTCGCATCGTGGTATATGTATGGCGTTACTCCTTTTATCTTTTCTATCACTCGCATCGAAAGTTTGTGCCCGATTTTCGCATAGAAGGACAGAGGCGGTTAACGAAAACGACAGGGCTGGGGAAGAAATCTGAAAAGAACACGCGTCAAAGATTAGTTTGTCGCAGCGTCGCACTTTCGTTCTCTCGTACGTCTCGTTTATCGCCAAATGCACGGACGCGAATTAAAAGCAAGGATAAAGAGCGATTTTTTTTTTCGGTTGCGTAGACGTTAGCGGACGCGGCGAGTCTGCAAGGCCTAGAATCGTATGTAGGGCGTGCGATGACGAGCGTCCGTTAAGTTTACCTTCTAGCTGCACGTGCAAAGACGAATTTACAATGACACTTTACACTGCACATTCGCGTAAAGTGTCACTTTCTTTTCAACATACGCATACGTCAACGTCCAACAAATATTTCTATCTTTGCATAAAAGTATAAGCAAGAGCGAAATGAAAAGCGATCGCGCGTCGACGGTATTTGCTTTTTGTAGGGGAAAAAAATAATAATTCGCCACGCGCAAAGCGTCATGAAAATCGGAGAGCCCATCTCTACATCTGACGGAGCAGTGCGCGCGCGGACGTACTCTCGACAAAAGATTCCTGTATTTACCGCTACACTTTCCACGTCAATCTACTGGGGTACGTCACTGGGGTATGGATGGCGAGTGGTGCGGTACTCACATTTTCGTAACGTTAACAGCAGGAACAATAGGTTTGAACATGAAATGAAGGTCGTAGACGAGTTGAACGGAGAGTAGACCGGCGCCACGGCAGAAGAGTTCCCGTCCATCGGCGACGACGTTGCACGGGATCAGGTCGGATCCGGCAGGTCCAGTCCAACAGCAGCGAATTCGCCAGAGGAGGATGATCGCCAAGATGACCGCTATCCCGCTCGGACGAGACCGCGTGCACATACCGGCCGACCCTGTACGTAACTCGTTCTCGCAGCTCTCTTTCCCGCTGGGTACGCCGCGCCAAGGCCCAGGACCAAGTCACCTCACCATTCTTCCTCGCGCCGTCCTTGGACGTCCGCCGCACGTCCGGGCACGCGTGCACGCGCGCGACCATCAGCATCAGCGCGAGCAGTGGCGAGCACCACCCCCATAAGGAGCCGTCGCCGTCGCCGTCGCCGTCGCCGCCACTATCGCCACCGTTCTCTCTGCAGTGCCACTACACGTCCTCGTATTCCCGCGAACTTGTTTAAAAATTGCAATCTCCGGCTGCTTCAAAGAGAGGCTCTCCACCGTTCGCTGTCCGCTTCGCGATACCGTCACCAACTGATCCGATATTACGCTTACCGCTTACGCATGGCGTTCGTATATCGTCCCCTCCCTACTCATCTCGCCGTCCGTGGTCCGTCCCTCAGCACCCACCCTGAATCACTCGACTTTCTCGACTCGCGAATCGCGATCCTGCGTGCATGATGCCTTTAACACACCCAACGTTCATCCGGTCGATCCGTTTGATTGTTCTCTACGACCAGCGAGCTCCTGGGTAGTGCTTGGCGCACTCAAAGTGAATCTGCGTACTACTCTCATAGCTACATACAATTTCCCATTTGTATTGTCGTAATACGCGGTCGCGATTCTTCCTTCTCATCCTCGACACTCTTGTCACGTTAATTATCTATTCATCTTCTTTCTTCTTTCTTGATTACATTTTAGAAGCAAGAGTACAAAGTTTCTCTAAAGCACATAGGCTGAAAAATGATTAATTTTATCAAATGATATTGGAATTTACCCTTAATAATAATTATATAGACTGCAACTTTTTGTCTTGTTTCATCTTGCATAAATAAATGCACGTATGTACGATTCAATCTGCGACGTTTGTCTTACGTTTCCAGATCTCGCGAGTCGAATAATATACAAGTAACTTACTAACCGATGCTTCATTCTGAATGTTCCCGGTGAAATTTCCCCAGATATCTAATTAGATATTAATCTTGAGAAGAAAGCCTAGATAATAAATGAGATGGAAAATGTTAGCTTTTTCAAGCTTTTAGCGCAATGGCGGTTATTTGTGTGAAAATACGCTCACGCGTATGTATGTATGTATGTCGTTTACATTCGTACTTACATACAATCTTTTTGCTATTAATTAGATTTGCCTACACTCCATTTCCAGATCCAAAGCCAATTTAAATTCTCCCTGTTTTTGTATGTACAACATACCAGCATAGGAAAGGCGTAAACGTCGGTAACGCAACGTGTCGCGCGCGCGATGCGCCGTGAGAATAATCCTGACTTCTTGAGTCCCTCGATCACTAACTTGTTACCCTAAATTACCTTCAGAGTCATAGCTTTTTAGAACTTAAAAAAAACATATCGAAGAATTTTGCATTAAACTAGTATATTTCAATCAGTTTGCGCAATAGCGCAATGCATCACCGCTAGCGTTGCATGACGCGTTGATGCCGACGTTTCGACGATGAGATTGCCCGCAGGACGTAGCAGTGGCAGGACTGGCAGGCAGTAGCACACAGTAGCACACAGTACACACAATAACACACAGTAACACACAGTAACACACAGTAACACACAGTAACACACAGTAACAGGACGTAGGGCCTCGCTAGGCCTCGCGAGAATCGAAACGGAGTCAAATCTGGCAATGTTCGTTTATGTTGTAGCAAAGCTGAAACAAGTTAGTTGCCACGTGTAATATCTCGCGCAAAAATGAAAACCGCTTTGATGGTAGCCGAAAAACCTTCTCTGGCGGCATCCCTAGCCAATATATTGAGCAATGGACGATGTAGTACCAGAAAAGGTGAGAGTTCACACGAGAGCTCGAATTACTTTCCTTAATCAGGAAATATCTTCCCTTTCTCACGAATCTTCTCTACGATCTGCTCTCTAGGACTAAACGGCTCGTGTTCCGTCCACGAATGGGTAGGTCAATTTAGAACCGAGACTGTCAATTTCAAAATGACCTCGGTGTGTGGGCACGTTATGACATTGGACTTTATTGGAAAATACAACAACTGGGACAAGGTAGATCCGGTAAGTGGATACATTTTCTTTTTTATGTGTATGTGTATAGAATAATGACTAGATTGTCTTGTCTCTTAGGCAGAATTGTTCTCCTGTTCAACTGAGAAAAAGGAAGCGGTACCAAAGCTAAAAATACCATACTTTTTGGCCAAAGAAGGAACACCCTGTGATTATTTAGTATTATGGCTAGATTGCGATAAGGAAGGTGAGAACATTTGCTTCGAAGTTATAAACGCAGTGCAACAAGGAATGCATCGAAAGTTACATATAACAGTGAGTCGTTCTTGTACCGTGTACCATAGACGTTGAGTCTTTTGATTATACAGGACCACAAAACAAATTTTCGGAAATTAACTGCAACCAGAATAGGGGACTCTTATAGATTTTGGGTCGCTGAATTCGAATCCGTTGCCCGATTTAGCCCATCACGTCAGGTTTTTGAGATAACCTAACCTCAAAGTGCGAAAAATGCTATTTTTCGACATTAAGTACAGATTAATTCTGCCAGTAATGAAATTTTTACGTGATTCTTAGGAGCTTAAGAAAGCTGAATCCGAATAGCGTGTTTGCTTGCATATGCGTGCACGCATGTTTGTGAGCGTGTGTGCCCGACCAAGTGTCTCACAAGGGA
>VBVR01006447.1:0-10268 GCA_011638315.1 Tetramorium parvispinum | reverse complement strand
CTCCCTCCCCCCGCCCTCGGCGCAACACCGCGCGCTGGTCGTCCGTGCACCCTCCGTTATATGCCCTCATGACCCTGCCATTCTTCACCACGCGGAAGAGCTGAAAAAAAGGCGTACCGATAATATAATATTACATGTGCAAAATTGAGGTGATATATGATTGACTGTACGTGAAATGTAAGAAAGAAGAGTTCTGGAGGATTCGAGAGGATAATTAGAGGGAAAATCTCAGAAAAATTAGTTTTTTTTTTGCCATTTTTCTGGATTAAGTATCATCAAACTTGATTCTATAACGATAATTTTGATACATTTGCAATACTTCAGATTCTTTCTTTTATTCCCTCCTTCTCTCTTTTTTCCCTTCCCCCTTTTCTTCCGCCGACCTATCTTCTCGTTGTAAATTTATATAATACGATACATATATGTATATAATATATGAGGACGAGTTAATTATTAGCTAATAAGCCGTACAATTATTTGGCGTATAATTCGTCTCGCTGCCAAGAAACTTAACTGAAACTATGTCTCTAGATATGAAAGTTCGGTACGAGAATCTTAAGAGTCACATTTGATAATGTAATTTGTAATTACGATTCATGGAAGTCGGATGAGATTCATCTTGAGACACCGAATTTTCTTTTTAACTAGAAAAAATTCAATAGTCGAGTTTGAGAAAAAATTCTTATCAATAGTTTTTGAAGTTTGTCTCGAATCTTGAATCACACATGAAAAATTGTTCAAATCAACTAAAATACGATTCGTTGATGACTTGAGAAGAGATTTAGCTCTTAATAAATATATTTTATAATAAAAATTATCAAATTTGCAAATTAGTTATAATAAACAATCGTACTTGTTAATTATAACAGTGTAATAAATCGTTTTTTGGAATTTTATCTAAATTTGATTTTAGCAGTTTCCAATAAATAATACTATTCAGTCAATCAGTTTCCAAAAAAATATTTGCTCACTGAATGATAGACACTTAATCTCATATCTATTAATCGATTACTACATCTTTTTACGTCATATCCGAGATAAAGTAGTAATATTTGAGTAAATTCATTTTGTTTTATTCTCAACGATCCCATGTGTTGCACGATGAGCACACATCTTAGAAGATTTCCCCGGGATAATATACGTTAGATAAAGGACTTATAAATATCGCGCATGCTTAATATCGATTTTTACTTTACTTTGCACATTATAAATACAAATTTCAAGAAAATAGAAAGCGCGAAAGTGTGTAGGGAGAGAGAAAGAGTGAGAGAGAGACTTTATAAACATTCTACATGCATAATATATTCACTACCTACCTGCCATCTTCTGCTATTTCGCTATCCGTTCGTCTATTCGGCTAACTCTATCAGCGCGATGCGTTATATCAACTTACACGTTGCTCTGTAGGTATCGCTTCCGCCGCCAGAATACTAAGTATCAACCCGGGGAATCTCCAGGGATCATCCGGTCTATCTCGAGCTATCTCACTGGATGGAACTATTCCATCAGTATAAAACAGTATGGAAACAGATATTCTGTAGAAAAATTGGGTAATTCACTGTAAAAATACTCACAGAACGAGTACCTTTTTTCATACTTATTGTAGCTTTTTAACATCAGTTATCAAATATAAAATTCAATTATCAAATTAATTTTACACTTTTAAAATGTATATTTTTATTTAGTTTTTAAGTTGCCTTCTGTAAATCTTCTTTATAGATATAAAAGTTCAAGTTGATATTGTAAAAAATTTTTCAAGCGATCCACGATGAGAATCCTGTCAAGAATAATGAAAAAGAAGAAATAATTAAAAGAAATTTCTCTTACATTGCAGGATCGACACATAAGAGAAATTCGCTATCAGTGATTTTTAAAAATAAACGCGATGATTCAGGGTGCAGTTTCGACAGATGTACAGGAAGACAGAAATGAGAAGAGGAGGGGAAAGAGATTGCAATTTCCGAAGAGCAATCGTTAATGTACATGTCGGACAGTTAGCAGGAATATCACGATAAAAAAATTCGCAAAGGGTATTAGTTGAAGAAATGGTGTCACATGGTCTTTCACGTAATAATGAAAGGCCGTCGCTTATAATTACATATAGTAATTTCTTAAATTTAGCATATTGATATCGGACATTGGAAATCAATAGACTTAGAAATATTCAAAGTATCAAAAATAAGCGAGCGGAAAAAAATAATTTCATAACGTGTGAAACAAAAATTCTTAATATACATTCATAATTAAAAATATATATAATTGGATGTTAGATAATTAACGTACGGTGACAACGCAGTCGATGAGTTTCAATTAAAAATTATATTTGAAAAAAATAGGAGAGAAACGTTTTTATTTTCTCATTATCATTTTATTCGTTTACTTTAAACTGCATTAATCGATCGCACTTTTGTTTCGCTTGCGAAATCGTTTGACGCTTGCGTGGCGTTCTGGCATATCAAGCGATCAAACTCGTACGAATCGATTGGCAGAATTGCAGAGCAATGTATAAAATCAAGATTGCGTTTCATTTCGCGAACCGATATTATCCTCCGCTCTACATAATGCTTGGAAGTCAAATTCCTTCCGAGTTAGAAAATTAATATACTCGGATATGGTTTCCGACGTGTAGAACAAAAAACAGGGTATGTAACAAGTTAATTTCATATTTTATTTTAGTCGACATATAAATATACATGTAGCAGTCATAAGTCAAATTTTATTGTGTCTGTGTGTTCTGCGCGGGCGCGGTTACGTATACATGTAGACGACTGATACTTATAAATTACATGTTTTGTTGAACAATATGGTATTCGTTCAATTATGAGTTCGAGAGTTGTGTTTTTAAAATCATGAGACTTCGCATGATCTGCTACAATCTATTGATTATTTTTTAATTCATTAAAAAGAATGTCGAAGATTTTTTTATTGTAAATACAATCTTATCAATGATAGAAAGAAAACGAGGGAGAAAAACGACGGAGAATACTTCAAATCTGTATGATTGCATCTATATATAATTAATTCTTGTGAATTCCGTAATGGTTTAATCAATGTCATTCACTTTTATGGATGATAAAGCGATTTGTACATCATTTACGAGTAATTTTTATATTGTATAACATATACAGCAATATATCCAATATTATTCAACGATTTTTTCCGTCAAAATATAATTTACTAAATGTAAATTAATTCTTATCTTTTCTCTTATTGTAATATAAATTATTTCTTTTTTTTTTTAAGTATTTTGAAAGTTCTATAAAAATTGAATGTTTTACAGAACTTGTGCAGAATTATTTGCGACATTCAGTAGTTGACCAAATTCTTTATATAATTGAAGAACGTTCAACTTAATTTGTCCCTAAAAGAGCTAATTCGCCGATATATTATGCTAGCAGTAGAAACAATACAACGATAAAATAAGACGATGGAGGTGGCTTATTGTGAAAAAAGGGATACGATAGAAACATGTACTGCTCGAGATCAATAATCTTGTACGGAATCGTAATTGTTATATGGGGGCGGGTCAGGACGACCCTCCGGAATCCGGTATTTCTCCTCCACTTCCTGATCGTTATCGTCTTCGTACTTGACTGTGGTGAAGTATGAGCCCGACGTCGCAAATGTATTGCTGTAGTCTGGATAATCTGAAAGATAATTTAACACTCGCATATTCATTCTTTCGTTAACCTTTTAAAAGATGTCCAGATTTAGCCCTTGATCAAACTTACCGTCCAACGGCTCTTCCTTAATACGGATCTCTTTCGTATCCTCGTCTTGACGATCACCGCGATCCTTTCTGTCCCTACGATCGCGATCTCTATCTCGCTTGTCGCGCTTACGATCCCTGTCGCGTTCGCGATCGTTGCTTCGTGACCGCCGCCTCTTGCGATCCCGATCGCGATCACGTTCGCGATCTCTTCTTTCGCGTGGGCGTTCGATCTCTTCAATATCGGGATCCGGTAATCGGTCGCGACTTCGCCTGCGTCTGCGTTCGCGCGATCTGCTCCGAGTCCTTCGCTTACGATCGCGCGATCTGCGGCGTTCTCTATCCAAACGATCGCGATCTCTGAAACGAATAGACGACAATTTTTAGACACAATTTCTTTTTTTTCACATCTTATTAATTATTACTCCACTCCTTGCTACTCACCTGTCTCTATCCAGGCCACGTCCCGTGGTTTCTCTTTCACGTTCCAAGCGATATCGTTCCCGTTCTCTTTCATTATCCTCCCGTCCTGAATGTTTGATGTTGACGTCAGGACCACCTCTACGAGTACCACCTAAGCCGCCGCCGAGTCTTCGTGGCAGCCAACCTTTCACCGTTCTCGCCCGCTCGACATCGACTAATACTCTCCGTCCATCTATTTTTTTACCGTCCGCATGCTTATACGCAGCTAAAAGATACCAATCAAAAATTACGATTCGCCAGTGAATTCATGCGCCTAAGTGATTAGTCTACGAAGTCTACGTTCCCAACGGAAGGGCGATCTCCGAGAAACCTAACAATAGGATGATTCCTGGGGCTGCGGATCCTGGAATTGGCCGGTATATCAAAATCCTAAATTGTCTGGCTATTAGAATTGGGCGTTACTGGATTCGAGAATCGTTCACTCGCAAGCAAAAAAATTCCACGATTCTCGCAACATCTCCAAGCCACTGATCCTCGAATCCACCAGGTCTTTGAGTGTACATTCCAAGACTCAGAATTTCGAAAAGACAGCTTCTAGAATTTCTCTGATATTGAACCATCTAGTGGTCCAATAATTTTCGGATCTACGGAACCTCAAAAAAAGTCGAAAGGCCAACTAAAATTGACCTCGACACAGATTCTCGAATTCCCAGACTATCTGGACTAATGAAATTTCTAGTCTATATCCGATTTCGAGAATCTGTGATGTCAAGAGACCGTAAATACAAATCTGTCAATCCTAAAATTAAAAAGTTTTTAAATGCGTAAATACAATTGAATTTATTATCAATTTGAAAAATCGTTAGTTCCGCAGGTCCTTTCTCAAAGAAACGTTCTAGAGATCTATTCAAATAGGGACTCGTAAGAAGAAAGGAGAAAAATCGACTGAAATTTGCCCAAAACATTGCAGGATAAAGTGGAATGCGAACCGCACTCGTTTGAAAGAACGATAAACCCTAGGAAGAGATTCACAAATCTCAAATCAGTAATGACATTACACCGTCTCGCTGGAGGATCTCGAGAAGAAGTACTTGCTAAAGTACTGAGGAAATAGCTCCGCCTGAATCGCCGATGCCAAATGTCGCAGCAGGATCAATGAGACTTTGATTGTTGTTGAATCTTGTGGACGATGTTGGGATAACGAGGTAATGATACGAGCTGCAGCCGATCGCGCGCACATCCGCTTGCCAGCACGCGCCGCGTGTGTCGTTTTATCAGGTAAAATGAAAGTGAAATATCTGATATTGGTGTGTAAAATAGCATACTTTTGCGAATTACAAAAAAAATTTCCATGGCACATGGGAATTCGCGAAATAATTTCTTTGAAGAAAAATGGAATTGAAGCGCGCTCGACATTCGTATCGAGCGTTTTTCTTTTTTAAATTCGAGAATTAGAATTTAATTTTCACGAATGGTACAAGCTTTACCACAATCGTATGTGAATCAAACGTATTAAGATCTTTTTCCTCTTCCCTTTAGGAATCATACATCATTTTTCTCTGACGATCCTGGAATACGCAACGATTTCAAAAATGCAAAACTCAATGTCCTGAACTGCATTTTACGACGTAAAACGAGAACGCGGCGCAGGGCCGTAGCCGCAACTGCACGGCGATCGGAAGCGAGTAATGCTCCGGATTTTTTAAAGCAGCTTAAAACTACTTGTTTAAGATCCAAAAAAGTATAGCAAATACAAAAAATACCTACCGCGGCTACTTACGTACGGAAGTTAACACAAAGCTTAGAGGTACGGTCTAATCGTGAAATGAACTCGTAAGAGACTCGCGAAGAGACTACTCATTGCGAAGATGCCCAGTCTTCATACGTTCGTTCGTTCGTTCGTTCAATCTCCGAAGAGGTTTACATTGCGTTTACCTGGTGCGCTTTTATTTCGTTCTACTTACGATCAAACCGTGCGCATTTCGTATATACTTATGATACATGTTACAGTGATCTAGCAGTAAGTTACATTTAGCGTAATGTTAAATTCAAATGTGTGCCTATTCGCTCCACTAATCTCGACATCTCCCTGACTCGAGAGAGAGAGAGAGAGAAAGAGAGAAAAAGAGAGAGAGAGAGAGAGAGAAAGAGAATGAAAGAAAAAGAAGTATCGCTTATTGATCTTTTTTTTTCCCGCGTCGCATATTGCACGATCGTAGATCCGAAGATCCAGCTTTGTAGATCAAAGCCTACGGTATTCTAGATTTCTCGGATATCACGGGAGATCCGGAAGTTTTAGAATCAACGGAGGCCAGATATCCACAATTTCGACGATTCGAAAAATTTAGGATCCATCGATTCTACAATCCGCAAGTGTTGCGTTGTTGCGTATGCGTTGTCCGAGATTGTTTTTTTTTTCGCAAGAGATGATGTTAAGTGACTGATACCGAAATTAAGAGAAATTAGTATTCTATATCGAAATTGATATGTTCAAGGACTTGTTTTGAATCTTAAGTAGCATTTTTCCAGCAGATATCGGATAAAAATCGGACATCCTTGAACCATAATAAAGTATTTTATACCATAATATAATATTCAAACAAATAAACTTATTGCAATACTTTATATTACGCTCTCCATCCTCGATTGTCATGCAAATGTTCTGTGTTTACAGCTACCAAATCGAGAAAATTATATATATTATACGGTTGTCGATCATGGCACGGTTACGAATTAATTTAATCCCTACATTTCGAAATTTTCGAGTCCGTCGAATTAAAAACTAGTACTTTCAACAATGTACTGCGTGTAACAACTAATAAAAAAATAAAATCCAACAATGCACCTTAAATTGTTGGAAAAAGCGCGTAGGCTAATCGCACGTTTCATGTAAGTGTGCAACGACACATATCGCTGGATGTAAATTCATCCTAGGATATTTTTAGGATATTAATATTGTGGTACTAGAAGAACTAATGCCATTCTACGACGTGAGGGTAGAAATAAATGTCCATTTTGCGGACCATGTAACATCTCGCATTTTCTACCTTCAAGCCACAGAATTACAGTGGTTGTGTCAATTGCGAAATATCCTGCTATTCGTGTCTACGAAACGAGAGATATGTGTGCAAGGTACTCTGATCTACATGTTCATTGTATTCATATAAATGGGTAGTGTATGTCCCTGAACCTTCGTCCTAAAGGCCCACCAATCAATTTCAATGTAGAATGCTAACTTTCACGCGATTCTTGGATCCGTAGATACTAATGTCTGTAAATTTTCACGACCTATAGATGTTGTGCTACGAGCCGATTGCAGCATCATGAATTCTAGAATCCACAGATCCACGAATCCATGAACAGTCTTTTTTTTTTACTGGGACATGTTCTAAGAGAAAAAAACGGCATCCATATGTATATGTATAATCAAAATCCCGGGTCGGAAAAATCCCGTAAAGAGTCTTGCGGGGTGTCGTCACGGTCGCCCGTTACAAATCCGATTGAAAACCGCGCGTTTGCTCGACAAAATCAGACACGATAAATAGGATAAGCAAGTAGACGCTAACAAACGTTGTTGTATGTTGGATCTTACCACACATACAAACCTATCTTATCAGGCAGGTTCAGGGATTTTGCATGGAATAGTGAACGGCACTAGTTGCCGGCAGCGGCCACCACGCTGTACCAAGAACAAGATAAAAACTGCATTAATCAAAGACAGCCAATAAACGTTCACGTCGTTTTGTTTTTGTTTGTTCGTTCGTTCGTTTCGCTTTTTACCATATTTATGCATTTACAGAACGGTATTCCTGCATGAGCGTGCGTATGGCGGGGACCCCCCTCCCCAAACGGTACCGTCTAGTTTAAGTACCAATGAAAATGAGTAGCCTAACTATAGCCCTGCCCCCGTAATATCTAGCTGGAAGTGACGCTAAATAAGATGAAATTCCAGACTATGTGGGGCTCATTGAGCTCATCGCGACAAGAGTAACATTTCTTTTTTTTCTCTTTTTACCTTTCTAAGTTGTTGCTACTTACAGTGCATATCTCTTTCATGCTCATACTCAATGAAAGCATATCCCCTAGGCTTGCCATTAATTGTATTATGTGTTACCACAATCTGCAAATAGAGCGAAATTTGATTAATACACCTAAACTGTTTTTATTCAACTCTAGTAAAAACAATGCTTATTTCTGGAAAAATATTTACCTTTTTTACCGGTCCATATACTTCAAATTCTCTTCTCAGTTTGGATTCTGAGGTGTCATAATTCTGTAAAAACAAGAGAAAATAAACATATGTTAAAATGTATTCTATGTTAGTTTAATTATATACTTGTTCAACATTAAATAAACAATACTTACAATTCGAGCTACAAAGAGAGTCTTGAAAGGGTCTGCTGTAACATTGGAAATGCCAGCTGGATCCCATACTGCAATTTCTTGTTCAAGTTTATATGCGACTTGCTCTGCACGTTCTCTTCGTCTACGCTCCAGACGTTCTTCTCGAGTCTCTACACGCACAGGAGGCGGAGTATCTTTAGGATCCTATAGAAAAAAAAGTATATTAAAAATATTAGTAAAATAAAAGGAACAAAACTTAAAACAAATCTTAAGTGACAAAAAATTTTAATGATAATATAAGAATTAAGGGACAATATTTTTTGCCCATCAGAAGGAACATCATGCCTAATAACAGTATAACAATGTTATGATTTTATCTTAGACTTCCAATGCATGTTGATTACACTAATTAACAATTTTGACATAAAAATTTGTATCCTGCTTGATTTCTTTATTTCTACATTTATTTACATAGAAATTAACTAAATATGGCCATAAAAAACATTTCTTAATTCAAGAGATATAGGCTGCGTTCTGAAATTCACTACTGAAAATCTATAATGTGTGTGACACAAACTATAGATTTTCAGTACTTTCAGTGAATATCGAAACGCAGCCATGGTAGCTGCATTTGCTTTGGGCACTCACATGCAGGGGGTCGTTTATGTATTTTTTAAGAAGTAAAAATGTGAAAAGTGAACAGCACTAATTGGTATATATCATTAATCCTAAAAGTACACCAATCAGTGGAAAGTACTGCTCACTTTTCACATTTTCACTTTCTTCAGAAATACACAATCGACCGCTTGAAAGCGTCATTCTATCTTTGCTCATTTTATATCGAAGAAAGATAGAATGACGCTTTCAGCACGTGATCTTCCAACGCGAGCGCAGCCAAAGATTTATCAGATTGAAATTATCAGCTTGAACAAATTCAGATGGAGTTCCATTGAGTCAAGTGTGAATGGAAAATGGCTGGTTTATATGCGATATGAGGAAATACACATGTTGTAGGTATATACGAAAGGAGTGCATGTAGTAATACTACTGTAGAGTAGTAATACTATCGATAAGATGACCTTGAAAGAAGTATAATATGCTTTTACCTCGAAATTCTTGAGGTAGTACCCGACGCCGGTGTAACCACTGTTCTTCTTCTCATGCGGGAGCTTGTTCGCGGGTGGCAAATATGGAATCGGCTCACGCGGCGAGAACAACGCCAGCAAATTCGGCGGCAAAAACTGCGTCATTTCGGCGAAATGTCGCGAGTTTCCGCACTACGGCTGTATCAATTTATTCACTAAATAAGTAAAACAAACGGGATCGACGGCATCCTCTCGCACTCAACAAGATGGCGATCCCCACCACCAGCGCCATCGCAAGCATAAACTTAATTAAGCTGCGTTTACATATACGGAAGGCGTCATGCAGCCTGCAGGCCCATTTCACGATGGGTCTGTTCTTTATTGGCGCACTACTGCACCAGTGCACGAAGTTAGAACGAGAAAAAGTATATTTGTTTCATTCTAAAGGCTGATTTATAGTAGAGTCCTAGATATCAGAGAGCCGCCAACTTGTCCCCACCTCTTGATTGGTCGGTCGCCATGACAGGCATTCGACCAATCATGAGATACACCTGCTCTCATTGCTAACACTTAGGCTGGCTTCACATGGGGCGTAACTTGCGTAAGCGTAACTTGCGTCAACCAATCACAACATCTTATTTGAACATCAGCGGACGCTACAGATAATGTAATTGGTAGGTGCAAGTTACACTTACGCAAGTTAAGGC
>VBVR01006446.1:0-10270 GCA_011638315.1 Tetramorium parvispinum | reverse complement strand
GTGTATTAACAAACAATAAAGACATATCCGAGTTACGCAAACTTTTAAACCACGGTGTGATTCTTAACGGATTCTCGCCGTACACAGAACAAGAATAATGATACAGATTATTTCTCCTACAGCAATGTGTATCTTAATATGATAATGCATTACGGTACAAATTACTATTCTTAAAACCGAACAATTTAATTACTTCCTCCTCTTTTTCTAATAAATTGCCATCTTAATATAATTAAGCCGTCATATACGTACATACATATTACATATACTCACACAGGATGAACACAATACATTTTCTCAACTCCCATTAATTCTTCTAAAAACCCTGGCCATAATTTGACGCACTAATTATATAAGGCTCAAGATTTTCAAGTTATTTATCATTATTTTTCCGGAATTTCTTCCTGTTTGAATAGATCTTGGAAGTAATTACAAGCATTATCCGCTAATGGAGTGTATATAAGTTAGCCTTCTCATTTTGCATAAAAAAGGCTAAATTAGAAACTTTGAATTTTTCTCAAAACATTTTTCTCAAAGCTAAACCTTTGCCCCGTGCGTTATTCTTTCAAGTATCGTTTCAATTTATCCTCATGTAATGAATTTAGTTTATTAGTCTTTGTGGCTTACGACGCCATTGTTGCAACCAAAGTACCGGGGTCAAGAGGTAACATAGGAAACTGATCTATAAAACTGCAAAGCAGTAACTAAGCTTCCGTTCCGGTTAGTTTACAAAGTGTACGCACCTTACGACGATATAATACGTCAGCGTTATAATGAAGAAAATAACGTACCTGCGGAGAGCCTTTATTAAAGTGCAAAAGCTCCCGTCGGTTGATCGTGAAACTCAATTTCTGAAAGCTCGACTTTAATCAATTCGATTTTAATCCGAGCAACATTGGCCCACTTTTCGGAGTAATAACGTTGCTGCGTTCGGACAATAAATGTGCCCGTATGTCACGACATATACCTGAATCTTCACCATCCCGCTGATACACACTGGATCTCTCTTTCTCTTTCCCTCAATTAAAAAAATTTGATTTATTCTGATCGTTCAAACGCAAACTTCATACATATCTCTCTGCAAAAGAATTTTAAAAACCGCAATACATTTGTACCCGTTTTTATTGTTATTTTATCGTCACATGCCGGTAGATTTTGCTTCGTAAATTGTATTACGAATTGCTGTATTTCTGTTTTTACGTTTTCTCATGTCTGTCTTTGATCCTATTTTAGCTCGCTATTATTTTTTAATGTAACGTTAAATATCGCCATCAATATAGCTTGCGATATGCTTTTATTTTGAAAAATTGCGTATTTAAAGAGATATATTTTACTTCAGAATATAATAAAAAGTCCTTCTCTCTCGTTCTCTCTCTTCCGTCTTTATCTCTGTCATCTGTATCGTGCAGATCACGAGAGAACACGCATGTAATACGAACTTCGTGCCTGACTTGGATGCTGCACGCGAGTGCATCCTGCCGGTGTGCATGTCGTTGAAATATTTTGCGGAAGGAAGCAATACTTGTGAGCACTCCATGCCGGCGTCGCAGTATCTTCGGCAGTATTCTTCGCTGAAGGCGAGCTTGGTAATTTCATTTAGTCTCATGTGCACGATACTGTGATATTGCACGCCATTTTTCGACCAGCAACCATGCGTAACGGATGCCGGAAATGTTTCATTCGCATCGAATACAAATCGCCTATCGCGCACTCAAATGTATTCCTCGTCACAAAGCGACGCATTCCAAAGAAAGTGTACGGATAATCCGTGCGCCGACCTCTCTCTACTGCAATTTAATTAGATTATGCGAACATGCGGGCGATAAGGCTCCGCTATACTCCATTTAAATTGGAGCTTGGATGCTGGTAAACCGCACTGGAGTACCGGACTCAAATCGACATTAGTTCTAATTAATTAATTAGATAATGCTTATAAATGTGCGTTGACAATGTTCAAGAGCTTAATATCACTTCTTGCTTAGCGCTGCGGATGAACTTTAGTACACAAGTTCAGCAGAACTTGTATTGATTTTTATGTATCTAAGAATAAGATAATGAAAGAGAGAAAGAGACAGTGAGATTAATTTTTCATCAGTTAACGTTTCATCAAACTGAGTATTTATCAGAAAGAATTTTATATATGTTTTGTATAAAATAATATAAAATATTAAAAAGGTTATAAATATTTTTTATGAGTAATGTAATAAATACATTCAATTATAATATCACATAAATAATCTTGAAAAAAAAACGAAAAGAGAAGAAAAATACAAATCGAAATACAAATACAGAACGAAAGAATAAAATAGAAGCACATTCTAATGTTACAGCGCCGAAATGTTCAAATCAAATGAAATGGAATGTTTTCGTGGCATAATAAACTGGAGCGGCTCATATACTGCATGAAATTAATTCGGTAATATTGGAAATGGGAAGAAGATTGATAGGGCGATCGCTCCCAGCGCAGTTATAGATCGAACAATTCTTTCTATGACGTGTCGTTTGTTTCAATTCGCGGCTCATGTTTCTCCACGTGAGTTGTGCTCGTGCGGAAACATTTTCTCGGAAAACGCGCTCGCCTTGGGAATTCACATTATAATAGCTCGCTTTATGTGTCGATACAATATCGCGATGTTGAGGGCGAAGTGCATTGGAAGGAATTTCACTTATCGATTTTCATTCGCGCGATAAAACCATATCGCAACAACAAACAGTCGTAAAGTGCGGGCTTGCACGCGTCGCAATACGTTGAATCATTTCTTAACAGTGCGTTTACATATTTTGCATTGATAATTAGTATAGATAATTTGCGAAACGAAGAGCGAGTGACTCACAGGATTTTCAGATGGGTAATTTAAGTGTGTTTGACGTTCTCGTAATCAGTATAATTATAGTGAGTCAATAAACATCACGTTTAATGTGTTGCGTTTATCCAATATCTGTAATATGTTCGAAATATTTTACGCTGTAATTAAAATTGCAGCGCTCTCTCTCTCTATGTGGGTCATATATCAAATAAAGCGATCAGTCGATTCGTGGAATAGAAAAAAAGGCCTCATGTACAAATTTATGGATATTGGCCAACTGGCATGGGTCGGCGAGATGCATCAGTCGATTCGGCGCAAGTGGGCGTTTATATCCGTTCACGGTCCCGTTTATGTGGAATATCATTTCGGTTTAACCGCGCCTTCCGGAAACAATGCTTTATTTTTGATGAAATGCAGCAGGGAGATGGAATTGATAATTAGCGGCCATCGGGCCGCTCGTTCCGGAATCGATGTAATTTTAATTCATTTAGCATGTATCTGTCTCGGGTTTATAATGAACACGACGCAACGTTGTCGAAATATTAATTACATTGAGAGAAATCGCGACTTTGCACCAGTTGGATTTCGAGCAGGTCAAGAGATGAGCGTAGTGACAAAGAGGCGACGTGGTGTAGTTTTTCGGTTATTAAGGTAAATAATCGCGAGATGAAATGAATTAACGACGCGTGAAGAATTATGTCGTCCGACCAGGCGGATTTCCCGCAGGTTTTTGTATCGGACCAACTTTTTCCACATAACACGTAACGCCAGACAGTGACCTAGAAGCGCCTGTGAGATTATGCCTTGGCGATAACCATGCCCCGGGATCAGATTTATGCCGCTTTTTCGGAGGATCCGCTTTAACGAGCGTACGAACGTGTGGGCGGCCGGGTTCCGTGAATTCGAGACAATTTACCACGTTCTCGCCTTTCAGGGGCTACTTTTTCTCGGGTTGCATATGGCCTTGTCCGCAACGGCCAGTTGCATTAATGCCTAGTAAATTTTGCTTCGTCGTATTATAATTATTATACTTTTGGCACACGCTGTTCGCATTACCACGAAGAAGCTTCCCCGCTTCTAATTATCAAAAGTATCTTTTTTCATAAATTACGTAAGCGCGACCTTTCTTCCGCGTTATATTTTTCTCGGAAGCATTTTAGCGGTCGCAGTTTGACAGAGCAACGTGTCGCTTTACCGATCCCGTGAAATCCATCTCCAGCTGTTGCGATTAATTTCGTCAATTGCGAGAAAGCGCGGAAACGTGGAAGCGGAAGTGCGGAAATACACCTACGCGCCTTCTGATCTTCATGGAACTTCACGAAATGACGTTGGCACGGTATCGATGAAATACGATCTCCCACGCGCTTCGACCCTCCGCCGAAAGGCGAATATGTTATCGTCCCAGTTTCTCTTCCTGGATACTTTCTAGCTACCCTACCTGCGAGAGAGGCTGACCGCATTAATCTTAATTTGCTTTGGATGATTCGGAGTATAATAGCGCCGTACATCAAAACTTTTCTGCCGTGTGTTGAGTCGCTCGGAGACTTTCTTGACCTTTCCCCGTCCGACCCGTAACCTCTTTATCCCTCTCTTATGAAAAAATGCGACACGTCGGAGAATTGCCGCGTCAGAAGGATGGATGATTTCTGGTCGCGAATGCTCGCGATCCATCTTGTGCTCCGAGTTGACGCGGAACTAAAAATGCGTCACTTTTAAATAAGGATTGAAATTTATTGAAGCTGCTACGAGTCCTCAGGTTTCAATACTGTTGGTTTCGATATAAAAATGATTTATGTTAGAGCCGGATAATAAACTTATCATAAATATTTACTTCGTATGGACAATGGAACAATGTTGAAAATGTGACAAATTATAAAATATATGATAATTTTTCTGATGATTTTTAATCTCTTAATTCTAGATGTGATGATTCTGATGATTTTTAATCTCTTAATTTTAATTTTTTTAATCAAAATTATGAAATATATGTTACTAAGTATGTTGTACGAAATACTGTTCAATCTATATTTTTCGATCTATATTTATTCCCGACCATTATTATAAGATTGTTTTGTTTCTACGGAAATTGGAATTCAGCGAATTCAGGGACTCTGTTTATCGAGATGACCATTTTTAGTTACAATCGCATATTTTTGCCTATAGCCCTGCATATTTTAAGAATGTGTGGAAAGCATTTCAGCGTCATGAATATTGGAGAGGATTACTCATTTCTGTCCCTTGGGCGGCAAGTGCCATCCAGAACTCCTTACCGCGCGTATTTGCTACGCTGAGGATTAAGGGTTTGCCTTAGCGTATACATACTACGTGTCACGTATGAACGACGAATTTTGTGGCCGTGCAGCACTCTAATAGGATTACATCGAGCTTGGAACCGAGAATTTCAACCATTTTCCGCAAATATACATACATACGCGTATTCGTCCCATTCATACACCTTCTAGTCTCCTTGCGAGAAACGCCATTTAAAGTATGACATTTTGGTTGAAATAACGCGGAGAATTCCGACTAGACGTCCGGAAATATATCATAGGCAAAAATCACGAATGCGCGCGACAATTCGGGGAAGCCACAGGTATTTCACAGACTTGCTCTCTCTGGAAAAATGGACATAATGAAGAAGAATTTATGAACTCCAGGAAAAGCACGATTTCACTAAGAACGCGTTTTTGCTTCATCATCAAGCTTAAAACTAAATTTTTTACCAGTAGGTGATTTTATCATTTTAATATTTTTATCTTTTATTCGATCTAAATACGAATATTGCAGAATTATAAAATATACGCTTCATGAATAATATTGCTGGATAATTATCATATTTATCATATAAAATTGGCACATAAAAACAGGATTTGATTGCAGAATTCTGTATTCAAATAAAAAGAAAGTTTTTTTCAATGCAAAAGATTAATCAACAGACATTTTTCGAATATTGAATCTGATTATAAACTGATTATGAATATGAATAATTTTCTTGATATTAATTACATAAAACTGTAATCTTTTCTAACAAAATTATTTCTTTCCTAACAAAATCCAATTTTAATTGATGAATATTCCATTAAATTTTCTAATTAAAATTCATATACAGAAAATGTACATGTATATTTTCGTGGTTTTATTAAAGTAATCGAATCGGTAATCGAAATTCAATATACTTATCGAGACCGATAACGTGGACCAAGTATCTACGAAACCAAGAATTTCGACTACAATGTGTAATGTGATATGTAGGTCCCGGTTTAACTGTTTGAGATAGGATCCGCAGGATTTCGGTTAATATCGATAACGACAGTATCTCGCATTATGTCCTATTTCGAGAGGCCGTTTCAACATGTGGTTTAACCCCTCGCCGCTGCACACCGAAAGGAGTCAGACTGAAACTTCAATATTATCTACGAAATAAATCCCACCGATGTCCGAATGAATAATCGCGGCTATCGGCATATTTTGTTACTCGTTCGAGTTGAACAAAGGGTCGATTTGTGGAATATGAAACGTTCCATGTGAATTATACTTATGAAATATCTTGAATGCCAATAAGCAAAGAAGTTTTAATAAAATCGCATTCTTCTGAGAAAAAAGTTTTTTATCGCATGCCTACTATTTTGTGAGACTGAAACATGTTAATTAATGTCTAATTGCATCGCGGAACTGAGGACTGAAGACGTTTTTCCCTAAGTAAAAATGTTGCCTTGGGGAAAAAAGTACATTTAAAACTTTTTGCTCTATTTTTTTAGAATACATAGCAAGCCCATTCAATGTTAACATGTGGAATTGCTTTCACGTGCTTTGTAAAATAAAGTTTAAATACGCTTTCTTTTCTCTCGAATGGAGACGTTGCTTACATGTCCCCCTTTCCCATCCATCGCTTCAATCCATTCTTCTCTATTTACGACATGGAGACATTTCTCGTATCTTGCAATAAAAGTGAGAAAATCGCGCACGTATCTCTCGCCCGTATCTCGGCGTATCTGGGAGAATTATTTACTGCAGCGTTACTACATAAATGCGCGACACTACATGTTTGTTGATTGGAAATGCATAATGCAGTATGTCTGCGAAAATAGTGCGGTATTCGTGCGGGGCGTCCACAAAAATCTCATTACTCAGATACTCAGCCGTTTGTAGGAGAGAACGACGAGTGGCGTGGTAATAAGCTTTGTATCACCGGCGGAAGATGTGTTCCAACATTGTTTATTGTAATTATCGAAGCAGACTATGCTAGCAGAATAAGGGGAACAATACGATACGCGACGTTCTAGGAGTTAACCACACATTGTTCCGGCGTATTAGTTCTTCTGACATTGATAGATCTGCACGCTGTGTTCCCATTCTCCGAGCAAACAGGTTTTCGGGGATGAAGTTTGAAATTGATTCAACGGGGGGGAAGGGGAGAAGAAAATGAGTGGACTAAAGATGATATCGACAGCATTGTCTCTTAGGAAATTAGAATTAACTACGAAATTAAGGGTCATTTCGCTTTTAGGGGGTCAAGTAATTTCTTAATTAGACCGAGATATTTCTATTATACACGCAAGGCAAGTTTTTCAAGGGATACGATTAAATCGAAATATTAAGCCGGAAGTGTATTAAAGCGGACTACCATATTTTTGTTCTGATGGTGCTTCAAATAAAACAGCTCTAAAACATGTATAAATCATCAGAATTGATATAACAGCGTTTACAGCTTATTCGAGTGTATTGGGATTATTCTTAAACTATTTGTAAAGGTCTTTTCAGTAAAGAATAGTGTTTTCGCGATATTGTATATGTATTTGGCGCGATATGTGCTTGGCGCGAAACGCGTCTTTTGATAAGCTTCGACAAACAGGTGGGATTTGCGATAACTATTTTCGCTTCGCCGAATCTTCCACACGATAATTCCATTTCAAGCCAAAACCATGTCGATACTTGGCCGATTTCCATATCTTAAGTCGGAAGCCACGCATCGTTTCATTTTGTCATACGTATTCGAGATACGTAAAAACCGCGGGAAAAACCACTAAGATTTATGTGACGTACGTATGGAACCTTTCCTACAAACATTATTTCTCATATGTGTTAATTATGTTTAATTTATAATAAATTGCATCACTCTTGTTTGCCGACTGATTTACATTTAAAAAATTTTTAACTGATGTTGATTTTCTGATTTAGATTCGAACAAGAGTTAGCAGAATCGAATAAAAATTAATTAAACATATAAATATATTAAATAAATTCAATAAATTCAATTTTGTAAATTAAAATAAATAATATTTTTAAATTTATAAAAATGGTAATGGACAATTAATTAAATATTACATGAAATATAAACTTTAAAAATAATAACAGCTATATTTTCATTCTAATTGACAAATCATATTGCTTAACATATATAAATATAAATGTGAATACTTACATTTTATTACATGTGTATGTAAAACAGGGACTTTACCACAGTTGCGCATTTGTAAAACAAGCAGATCACTTAACATAGATCGGATCAGCATGTTGTTTCATTATGTCGCAGTAAGTTTTCATTTTCCTCTCATAAATCTATTACACAAAGCGAAACACCCGTGGTCTAGACAAGGTCTCGCTACCGCAAAATACGCAAATACGATTTATGTATATAAGGAAAAATAATAATTCGTCTAATGCACTACGGTGTCATTACGTTTATATTTATAACCTTCTACTAGGAAATTAGAGTTAGAATTAATTATACGCTTAAATTATTCGTTCTCAAGAAACAGTCTTTTTTGTTGTAATGTGCGGCTCGATAAAAATTGTTCATATCAGGTAGCAACTCGTTATCCGCAATCTTCGTTCGAGAAAATATCGTTTTAAAGGACATAATATCATTAAAGGCGCAGTCGTATATTACCGAGAAAACTATGTTTGCTCGCAATTGGAGCAATTCCACAGCGGCCACCAGATTCTCGAGAGATCAGATGCACATATTTGGCGAAGTACCGTTGTGCATACGTGCACATACATTCATACACACATACACGCACGCACGCTCGCGTCCGATTATATTGATTAGTAAGAATCACCATGAAATGTTTCGCCCGCTTGTGCATACAGGCGTACTGAACAATACTGCGGGGTCGCCTATTGTTCGACAGAGGATGCTGACATAATCAAAATCACGATCATGCATTTTATAAACCTGACGCGTGCGCGCAAATGATTTTAGCCGAGCGGTCTCGTAAACTCATAATTCCCGAAATCTCATATCTTGGATTTGAAACTTCCGAGTTTTATTGCTGAAAATAAATGTTCGTGTTCTTCTAAAATACTTTTGCTAGTTTGAAAGAAAGAACCAGAAGTTCGTTTATTTCTCCATACACTGTAAACTCCTATGGGTTGTCACTGCTCCTACTCAATATTCAATATTAATTTGTTTAAAACAATGAGATAAAATTAGCGACATATTGAGTAAGTCTTACTCATAATATGTTGTTAATTTATCTAATTTAACTTCCACGTTAGTCAAAATTTTTCCTTCCTTTTAGTCAAAATTATTGAAATATTGAGTAGGAGCAGTGGCGACCTATGGAATAATTAAAAATGATTCAAATTGAGTATAATTTGAAACTACGAGTTTAACAGTGGATATTGCACTGTCCAAAATAAACGAAAGTAATTTAATCGATTCTTCCAGCGTTTTGAGACCAGATTGATTGTTTGTTGCAAATGTTTTAAGAATAAAGAGCTTATGCCTCGGATGTATAAGCTATCTTCTATCGCGGATCTTCGCGGTTTGCACGTAGGACCGAAGATAATTCCGGCTTGTTTATTTGCACGCGATTCATTTTCGCGCAGTTCCCGTCGAAGTAGATACACATTCGACTGTCTATTCTATATTTAAGTGACTTTGATCCGTCGCGTGGCTTCCCATCGAATTGCGCGATTTATTCGCGAGCTGTCGCGCATACCGTCCCGTGAAACGATACGCCGCACCGACGGGAATTATCATGGCTATTTCTGTGGACGCATTTAGATATCGGATCATGCAGACCAGAATACGCTACGAAATTGCCGCTAACACGCGCTTAACCGTAACTAGGATATTAATAATTTATGCGCCGCTCTCTGAGGATGCGTATGCATGTAGATCCCCTGTGCACCCGGCCACAGAGTAATCTTTGATATTTTTGGGTTGCCGACTCTCTAATTACTCGCATTGGATATCGTTATCATATTAATTTTACAACGTTTCAATGGAATCGTTGTGTATCATAAATACGGTACGTCAGTTATGAATATTATAAATTTCCGGAAAAAACGCGGAAAATATTGTCAAGAATTGTTGAGCGAGTCATAAGCATAAGTTATTTTATGCTAAATTTTAAACGATTAGGGTAAACCGGGGTATGATGGCCATACCAGAAAAGATGGCCAATTATATATTACAGCATATAATTGGTCATCTTTTCTGGTATGGCCATCAT
>VBVR01006445.1:0-10272 GCA_011638315.1 Tetramorium parvispinum | reverse complement strand
ATTCAATATTACACAAATGCTCTATAAATTTTTATTAAAAACTAATTGAAAAGTGAACAATTTCACGTGAACGCAACGATTCCATTGGTTGGAATCCTTGAGTTCACGTGAAACTTTTCACTTTTCACGTTTCCGAAAATTACATGATCGATACCCTGAACTAGTGCAGCCAGTTCAGCTAAGAAGAACAAATCTATTATTTGTAATCTTTGATTTCGATGAGACATTCGAACTTTCAACACGTGATATATTATAGATAATCCTTTTTGCGCATCTGAAATGGGATTCCCAGATTTAAAGGGGAAAAATGCAAATATATTCTTAGAACGTTATCGTATTTGCTGGAATTTCCTTATTCCTCTCGTGTGAATTAAACATTTTTAGCTGCTTTCTCAGTATAAACATCACGATCTCGTTTTATTTCCATCTGCATCACGTATTACAACCAGAGAAATCGCTGCGGCAATAAAACACATAGACTATATTTTTTGTGCATTTTCGGAACTAACTTTGAGTTTTGCTACACAAATCAATTTATAACGTTATTAAGTAATTTTAAATGTACAGAGTCCCAAAAACACTCGGCTAAAAATTAACATTATATATTCTAGAAATAGAAACAAAAACAAAGTTTTAATTAACATGACTAATAAAATGGACAGCACTTGTGTAGTGCGAATAGAATTTTCTAAACATGAAAAATCACCCGAGAAAATATTTTTTTTCGTCGATTAATTTATTCAGCAATTAATTCAACGAATAAAATCGCATAAGCAAAGTGTTTATTAGATATATCCATAAAAAAAGTATATAATAAAAGAAACTATAAAAGGCTTAGGCCCGGTTGCACCAACATTATTTTGGCTTTAAGCGAGACTTAAACATGTGTCTATCTTTATCTTTCTTTCTAAATAAATAAAGACACACGTCTCACTTAAAGCCGAAATAACGTTGGTGTAACCGAGCCTTAGAGATTCAAAATTTATTTGCAGGATTTCATTGGCATAATCACCTGGTACAATTCGCACAAGTATAGGCAAATTCTCCGAGATGTCCTTTCCTTATGCCTGTGTGTCTACACTAGAGGATGATCCTACTAGTGGCTCATCCGACTACTTTAGCCCGTCTACACTACACAATTATAATGTTGGTCCGTCTACACTACCAACTAGGATGAGCCACTAGTAGGATCATCCTCTAGTGTAGACAGGGCAGTCTTTCGCGTGTCTGAAGCGATCCTCTGACATTATTAAACTTGAAGAAATATAATACATTGCAAAAGGAGAATTCAGGAGTGAATATGTAACGGATAAAAGTGCCAGAATTTAAAAAAAATAGAATCTTGCTGCTTGACAGGATTTTCACAAATTTTTTTTTATAGGACTTTCATCGTTCATCATACTCAATCTTTGATTATTGGAAGAGGAAGCTCGAATAGTTGATCAACGCCTCGGAGAATTCATAATAATCATAATAATGGCAATTGGCGATTGGACGCTCGCGGCGGCACGTGTTTAGCGATGATGTGCGGAAATAAGGAAAAGCACGACATGCGGCGTTTCGTCCGCTCTCTCATAAAGCATCCGGAAAACTATTGGTTTGCAGTCGCGAAACTTCAATCACGTCGACGCAACCAATCGCACGTCCGCACGAATATCTTCATCTTTTTACGTATGTACATACATCATATACCTTTTATTCGAAACTACGTCGGCACTTTTTGGAAATCAGATCTTGAAAGGACCTAATCGAACAACGCGCACTCTTAAATTCATAATGTCAAATTTCAGTCTTAAAAAAATTACTCAATTTCAGTCATTTTTAACCATTCCTTAAGTCGCAACTGCTCCCATTCAACGTCATTAATTTAAATAAAACAATAAAGTTAAATAACAACATATGTATCGTGTTAAAATAATTATTTTGACATACATGATAGTTAAAAATAAATAAATAAAAATAAATAAAAAACATTATTTATTTTTATTTAATTCAATGATTAAATAAAGTTTAAATTTAATCGATTAATAATTTAATAGTGCGGATTTGAAGAGATCCCGGCGACTCGAGAAAATCGAAGAAAAGAGCTTCGCCAATCGTCGATCGCCCGTTCTTAAATCCACCTTTTCGTTTATCAATGAGCATGGTGAGTAATGTTATCGACTTGAATTTCAAATTCTGGCGGCATTGTTATCATTGCCGTTATCGCTCGAAAGTTTCGGGGATTTTCATTGAACTATGATTAATACAACAGGATTATTTAATATTATTTTTTGATTAGTATGAAAAAATATGGACAAAACACGGAAATGACGAATCGTATAGAAATATTTTGCTTTACGCAATTCATTGAATTAATCATCGATTAAATTAATCGACGAAATAAATATATTCTGTTAGCTTTTTTGCGTTTAGAAAATTCTATTCGCACGACACGCGCACTGTTCTTTTTTCCAAGTCAATGTGAACGATTGTAAACGCAACGCCATTGGAATAAATTATGTAAATGGCTTTGAAAAGAAGTGGCAGTCAATTGTCAAGCACAATGAGTGAATTATTATAATAATTTTTTAAGCCAGCATATATATATATATATATATATTATGCTGTTTCATTCCGCAAAAATATGTGAAAAGGTCGAAAAGTAAGAAGCGATAACATTAATGGACGCTATCTTCTTCCATGGATTATCTTCCGAGTGACAAATGCGTCACATTTCTGCACTTTTAGATACATAACAAAGTATTGAATAATAAAAATCGCATACTGAAAAAAGTCAACGGTCAAGAAGCCAGCAAAGTAAAGATATTAAAAAAAGCGTTAGTTTAAAAAACGTGATGATAATTATATATTAAAAATAATTGAACGTTTCAGCTTTATTTTTCTTTAGGAATATCGATTTAAGGTAAAAAAAATCACAGTTAAAATTAAGAAAAGGGAAAAAAGTTAAAGTTATATCAAAAGTTTATATTTCACAAAATTACGGAATAAAAATCGAAACAATGCAACTGAGGTCTGTTAAAACGGAAATTACATCAAAGATCGAACCCACTGTCTAAGCGTATAAAAATAAAAATGTTAACCTTAGGAATAATTTATATTTACATTACAATGAGTCGATGAATTGAAAACGATGTTGAAACATCATTCGTCGTTTGAAGACGCGGATATGTTGAATTCAAATGAGATACTCAATAGAGTTTATAACTTGTGGTTAGTTATGAATTTCAGCGTAACAAAGTTTCAAAAATATCATTAACAGTTGAAACTGGTCAAAAATATTAATAAAAAATATAAGTATTCGTATATATATATATATATATATATATATATACGAATAGAAACAATATATATATATATATATATATTGTTTCTATTTTATTATTATTGCCCTGTGACTAATTCTAGCAAAACTATTTAACTCTGCAAAAATTCGCATGATTAAATAAAAAAAAGTGGTGATAGAAAACAAGTTCAATTAATTATAATACTACTATAACATAATTATAACTAAAGTAACCACATATTCAACGCTAAAAAAATTAACTAAGTTTTTATCTGTGACCATAAGATTTATGTTTCAACATCATTACGTTAGATTTAATATTAATACAGTCCATCTATGACATTTGAATTCAATTCAACGCTCAGGTGTCCTACTAATTCCATATTCATGTAGTACCGTGAATATTTACACGGCAAGCGAAGGAAACGAATCATTTTATACGAAATTTCGAGGCGATAACGTAACGAAATCCGCGCTAAGAAAGATATTAGAAATATTAATTCCTTAGATTTTGCGCAACGTGAAAAAAAAAACATAACATAATAAAGCGATATTAATATTTATTAATTAATATATCGTTCAGACGTCGTTACGTCAGAATTCACGTCCCGGACGAGAGAGCGTGAGTCGCGAATTACAGTTTGTACGCGTTGTAATAGGCGCAAGCGACACACAGTTGTAACTTTTACGACTCGCGTTTTTTTCCGAATTATTAATTTCGTTTTGAAACGGGGCCGAAGCGAGCCGAGGCGAGGCGAGGCGAGGCCTCGCTCGCGCGGTCGGCCGTTTCTCTCGAGCCGAGTCACTCGAGTTGATTCGACGTTTTCACAAACGCTAATATGTATGTACATACATACGTACGTTATGTATATATGTATATACATTCATATACGGTGCCGCATGCGTCGTGCGGCAGTAGTGGGTTCGCTGCCGAGCCGAGTAGTCGTGACGAGTTGAGATTTTCTCCGTGTGGATCAGTCTGGCTCTCCTCGTTCAGCTCGCCCGTCGTATTCTCCGTTCTCCCTGCAGCGAGGCGACTTCCAATCTCAACGTTTACGTTTCCGCTTTCAGCTGATCCGACAGTACGCCCGACGCGGTGCCAGCGCTCGTCGTGTCGTTATCGCTGCGAAAGGTAACGTATATGCACTGCCTTAATCTTTATACGGGCATGTTATAGGTGCTGCGTCACTGTCCTGTCACTTTCTCCTTTTCCCTCGTCCCACACGTGGCTGTCGAGTTGATTCTGTGATTCCGTTTCTTTTCTCCCCCCTCCCTCCCCCTTACCTTTTTTCCCCGCGAGGCTCGTAGGAAGAGAAGATGACAGATGACAAGTCGTTATCTAATATCACGGCTCCTCCCTTCCTCCGCTCGTTTCCTCTCACGCGAATTATGCAATTCCCGGGAGATTGGACGTTCGTGGATTGAGATAATCTTCATATTGCATGTCATGCTATCGGTCTTTCCTTTTTCAATATTGATTGCGTTCAATATCACCTGTAGATTTTTTTTAATAATCTGCACGCATATGCTCCAATTCCTTTTATTTAGCATTCTAGCATTTAACATTTATTTGACCGTAAAATATCGTTGAAATAGTTTTAAGAACGTTACGACATATTCGTAGTATACATGTACATATGTAAGTATTAGTTGCGTTCAATCATACTTGTAGATTTTTTTGGATTTGTAGATCTTTATTTAACTGTAAAATATCGTTGAACGAATTTGAGAACGCTACGACATATTTCTTATCTTGGCAATTTAATGTACATAGATCAATGTATTTTCAGATCTTTCGAAAACAATGCCGTGCCCTTTCTTGGCCCGTTTGTCTGCAAATTACGTCCGCAATTATGGATCGTCCCTGATAATGAATTACCGGCAGCACTGCCCAGTAATGTCAAGATTGTTCAGCACGATGGCAGAGTCGGAAGAGTCTCAGCCGATTCCCGAGCCCATAGAAAATCAGTGTCCCTTCTTGTCCAGAGAACGGGACGCCATCAAGAAGGCCAGTGCAGCTATGGAGGAAGATGTTATCAATCTGGGCGCTGTGGAGCAGAAGGAGGAGGCGCAGTACCCTTACGAGGAATTTTTCCACGAGCAAATTATGCAAAAAAAGAAGGATCATTCTTATCGGGTATTTAAGAAGGTGAACCGTCTGGCTGAGGACTTTCCGGTGGCTATGGAGTACTCGTGGGGCGAGAAACCCATAACGGTATGGTGCTCCAACGATTACCTGGGAATGTCGCGTCATCCCGCGGTTACTGGCGCCGTGCGAGAAGCGTTGGCCAAGTTTGGCGCCGGCGCCGGAGGCACCAGAAACATCTCGGGCAACTCCATGGGTCACGAGATGTTGGAGAAGCGGCTGGCCCTGCTGCATCAGAAGGAGGCCGGTTTGCTCTTCACCTCCTGCTTCGTCGCCAACGACTCCACCTTGTTCACTCTAGCGAGAATTCTGCCGGGTTGTCACGTGTTCTCCGACGCGGGGAATCACGCCTCCATGATACAGGGCATAAGAAACAGCGGCGTGCCGAAGCACATATTCCGGCACAACGACGTGGAGCATTTAGAGGAGCTGCTGTCGAAGGTGGACAAAAGCGTGCCGAAGATCGTGGCGTTTGAGACGGTGCATTCGATGACCGGCGATATCTGCCCGTTGGAGGAGCTATGCGACGTTGCGCACAAGTACGGCGCGATAACGTTCGTCGACGAGGTCCACGCGGTCGGTCTGTACGGCTTCTCCGGCGCCGGAATCGGCGAGAGAGATTGGGTGCTTCACAAAATGGACATTATATCCGGCACTTTGGGTAAGGCCTTTGGCAACGTGGGCGGCTACATCGTCGGTTCCGCGAACTTGATAGATATGATAAGAAGTTACGCGGCCGGCTTTATTTTTACTACTTCGCTACCGCCCACCGTGCTGTACGGAGCCTTGACATCTGTCGAGATTTTGGCATCGGACGAGGGCAGGTCGTTGAGGGCGAGTCACCAGAAAAATGTGGCCTATATGAAGTCTATTCTTACTGCCGCCGGTCTTCCGTTACAACTGTCGCCTTCTCACATCATTCCAATAAAGGTGAGCTGCAACCAAATAATTTGATCATTAATCGATCATTGTGATTAAACAATAATTATTAATATAAACTGCTGTATCTTTTGTTTTTCGTTTTTTCTTTAGATAGGAGATCCATTGGTGTGTAGTCAAATAGCGGACCATTTATTAAGAGACAAAGGGCACTATGTACAAGCTATAAATTATCCTACGGTTCCAAAGGGCGAAGAGAAATTACGATTAGCTCCAACACCGAAACACACTCAGGCTATGATGGATAAGTTTATGCAGGACGCGTTGGATGTTTTTCATCAACTGAATATATCTAAGATAGCCGCCAAACCGAACGATGCGCCGCGTGCCATCCTAGTTCATTGACGAATGTATATAATACAGATACAAATCATTATCGTACAAACAAATCTATCAATGTATATATACTTATTTATCTAGCCGATTTATCCGTTGTGTTTCAGCAACATTTGGAATTATCAGTAATAAATCTATATAATATATAATATTATATTATCAAAGTTAACGATTAACAGAGGTTTAAATAAAGTGTTAACTGATTCAAATTCACACATCTGTATTTTTCCCTTTTATTAATATTTCGAAGCTATACGAGGTATGTATTATACATACATACTGCATCTGTGATAAAAGCATATAATATTATTGAAAACAAAGTTATTCTAAAACATATGCCAACATGACCAACAAAAACTAATTCCAATTATTGTTTCATTAAAAATTGTCTTGGAAATTTATTTTTGTTGTAATTATAATAAAAAAGTGTTATCTATGTTGTATAATACATGACTTTCTATATAATCCTTATTCCATCGTGTTCGTCGCTCAAGTTCGTTACAAAGTTGAAATTATCGAAAAAAAGACTCAGATTTCTTAATAAAACAAAAATGTATAAATAAAGGTCTTTTTGTATGTCCCACTGTAGAGTTTGCGCACGCGCGCTCGCGCGTCATCCGCTCACCTGTCGTCTGCAGCTTGAGTGCAAGCTGTCAACTTCGCTTCAGGCGCAAGTTTCCTCGGGAGAGATGCGACGGTTGCTCTTCTAACAGCGTCGACGGGGACGCGGCATGAAAATGCCCGCACGAACCCGGAAAAGCGTTGCAGCGCATATCTAACCGCGGCTGAGAATCACTTCGAGCACAGAATCCTTCGACTGGTATGTTTACTGACGGTTGAGCGCATAGGTTAGCAGGATGAAGAACTTGGTCAGCATTTTGAAGATACTCTTCCTGAATCACGCGCGCGGTCTGTCCTACACGGTGACGATGACGGTCTTACTGTGCTACTGTCTGCATCCGGCGCGATTCGCCTCCCACTACACGTTCATCAAGTCCGAGAACATCTACGACGAGATCGAGAGGTCGTACCCGCCGAGGGACAACTCCTGCGTCATCACCGTCAGCGGTAGACGGTCCTCTCAGCTGCTATATCCGGAGGAGCATCTCAGGGAGGACCCGGTGGCGATGGCGCGGCGACTCGGTATCCTACCAGGCGGCCAGTGGAAGCCCCTCACATGCCATCCTCTGTTCAACGTGGCCATTATACTGCCGTACCGCAACCGGCAGAGTCAGCTTGCCATATTCATGAACTACATACACCCGTTCCTGCAAGCGCAGAACCTCGACTATCGGATATTCGTCATCGAGCAGAGCCCGATGCGCGAGTTCAATCGCGCCAAGCTCTTCAACGTTGGCTACGCCGAGGCCACCAAGATCAACGATTTCCACTGCTTCATTTTCCAGGACATAGACTTGATACCGCAGAATCCCGACAACATCTACGCGTGCACCAAAATGCCCAGGCATATGAGCTCCAGTGTAAATACCTTTCGATATAATCTACCTTACACCGGCCTGTTTGGCGGCGCGATAGCGATAACGAGGAAACAGTTTGAAAGAGTAAATGGATTTTCCAATGTTTTCTACGGCTGGGGTGGCGAGGACGATGACTTCTACAGTCGTTTGCAGTCCAGGGGTTTTCAGGTTTCATTGATTATATATATACATATATAATGAATTGGTATTTATCAGTGACGTGTACTTATTATTAGTTACTTAAATGGCTTTCTTCCACAGATCACGCGCTTTGGACCTGACGTAGCGCAGTATTATATGCTGACACACAAGAAAGAATCTCCCAGTACCACGAGATTTGCAAATTTGGAGAACGGCGCTCGTAGATATGATACTGATGGTCTTAGCAATTTAGAGTACAGAGTACTAAATCATCAATTGCGACCATTATACTCTTGGATTTTAGCTGACGTGTAATTTATCTAATTTTTTATCTAATATTATCACATCTTTTTTTTTTAATTGACGCTAATCACGTAAGTTTTATTGTAGCACATTAGATATTTTCTAGAGGAACTGAAAAAGTTTATCCATACTCAAAGTACACTAGAGACTCAACGAATAAATTGTAATTTTTTTAGCAAGCTGTGATAGAGCACTATGATTAAATCTTGCAAGGATATTTTTTCTAACGATCGAAACAATATTCCATTTCTGTGTGTTAAAAGCGTGAATTAAGCTTGTAACAAATATTTCCTAGTATGTGAATTCAACAATGTTTTTCGATAGCATTGGTAGGAATGATAACAGTAATAATCTATCAACAGGTTGTACAAAAATAATATAATTGTGTTATTGGCTGCGTTCAGCAGAGACATGTTTACTCTGTGGTCGCCATTATTTTACAGCAAACTCAAAGTATTCTGCATTGAAATACAATGTATGTCCAACTTGACCACTGCTAATTGGTTCTTATACTTACAATTAGATCCAGCGAGAGTCTAAAATTAAGAATCAATCATATTACCAAGAATCACTAAGTGTTGCTCTTATGCTGCTTTTTCTACTGAACGCAGCCATTGATAAGAGTTAAAGACTGTGTGTAATCATCAGATACTTTCTTATTTTCTCTTGTCAAAATAAGAACAATGCCATCTAGATATTAACCAAGTATACCCTCATCACATTATTTAATTTTATATTTTTGTGATATTTTCCATGTAAAAGAATTGCAGCTATTTAACATATGTGTGATATAAAAATCTATTTCACATACATAGAAAGTATATTAATGTAATCTTTGATTAATAATACTCATATCCAAAGAGAGTCTGGTCCTTTTATATAATAAGTTATAATAGAACGCAGTATTCTTACTGATTGTTCTTAGGTACTTCAGAATAAAATATCTTTTTGTTACAAAATGACATGATACTATATAAATATTTAAGTATGAATGAATCAGAGAGATATTCTCTAATTGCTCAGTCTACTATATACTTGATATCAACTTATTACATATTGATTTCTTATTAAGTGTGAATAAACATAGTACAGAAATATATAGTATTTTTTTTTATTTCTTGAATGTAACGAAAAATGATAGTGACAGAACAATACTAATAACTAAGTATATTGTTATAATGATGAAATATTGTAAAACAATAAAATTAAATTTATTAAGTCTGCAGAGAAGATAACAGGATTGGATAAGTGTTGGATTGTAGAAAAGATTGTGTAGAAAAATAAGTAAAATTATATATGTATATACATACATACATACCACTTTGTGAATATTTAAAATAATGCTTCAAGAAATGTTTAAAAAATATAATATAATAATATACGGAATTTTTAATGTTCTACTACGTTTAAAGCGTAAAAGAAACAAGACGAAATATTTTACCATTCTAGCATTCCATTTTTACCGGTTTTATTTCATTTGTTTAATTTTTTCAATTTTAGAGATATACATAAGCATATCTCTATTTCTGTTTGTATGTGTACACTCATATCCAAAATTTAAAAGTTCTCTTTCTAAAATTATTTGACAAAGACAATTATATTAATTATTTATATACATATATATATATATATATATATATATA
>VBVR01006443.1:0-10274 GCA_011638315.1 Tetramorium parvispinum | reverse complement strand
ATATATATATATATATATATATATATATATAGCAGCGTTATTATATAATAACTTGTAGGCGTGAATGTTATTATTAATAATATATTATATTATAAAGAAATAATTTATATAACATATGAAAATTTATTTAAAGATGATTCTATAATTATATTATTGTTAATGTTATTAATGTAAAAATAGACATGAAAGATAAGAATAACAAAAATTGTGATAGCGAGATACAAAGAAACTATATAATAAAATAATAGTCAAATAATACACATACGATTTTATTGCGGGACGATAAAACTTGCATATCGCGAATGCGCGAGCGATTTAGATCGGACGATCTGAAGAAAAGACTCGGTCGTCGATCGGATGCACCGTCGTCGTAAAGGAAGTCGGCATGAATAAAAAAAGGGGCAAAATGGAGGGCAGAGAGAGACGGGAAGGGTTGAAACTATTATGACAATCGTAAAAAGAAACGTCGAACAGATCACAGTGACGAGTCGAACGGTAATGCACCCCGTAAAGCGGCGGAGCAAAGTGCATCGCCGCTGCTAGAGAAAAGCACTCCAACCGCGCGTTCTTTATGTGGGCTCGTAACCGCTTTTCGCGCTTCAAAACACGCCCAAGTGCCGATAACTTTTGTCGCGCTCGTGTTCGGTAAGCACGTCGCGTTGTGTCGTCCATCTGGAAATGTCGCGACGACCGAAAATCACGCAAGGAAAAGGGTAAAAACATGAGACAGGCGCTAGACAGTTTGAAATGCAACCGAGCTACGATTTCAACCCTTCTCAGACGAATATATGAATTTTGTATGTCGTGACAGCCTAATCTCATGCCTACGTTAAGGTTTACTAGTAATAGTATATATATATATATATATGTATAGAATTGTATTAAAATTCAGTATGTGATCATAACAAATGTAAACCATAATTTAAATCTAAAAAGATGATTTATCAAATTCAACTTCTGGAATTTATTTGATTCCCCTGAAGGTATCCAATGATGATATCTAATTCATAATTTGTTCAACTTTTAACACAGCATAACGATTTAAACGAAGCAAGGTTGTTTATTTTTAATTGTTAGAACTAGTAATAGATAAAAAGTAAGTTAAGTCGAGATTAAAATTAATCCACACAGATAAAAGTACATAAGCGAATCGGTGTTTATGATCAAAGGTTTAATTTTAGTCTTTTTTTTTTTAACAACATCGAAGGTAGGATTGCAAGGAAAAGAATATAGGGCCAGGATTCTCTAACTCGTTATCGACAACTCGATGTCGTTAACGTCGTTGCTTTTCTACTATATGTAATACCTGCGCAACGATGCCGACAACTGTCGTTAAGAGTTAAAGAATCCCAGCCCTGGAGTAATCTAGATCCTAGAAATTCTTCCAAAGTTAATATCATGAATTACGTAATGTAGCGATACTCACAGTAATTTAATAGCATTCGCTCGTTATAAGATTCAGTTTCTACCAGCAGGTCAGGGATAATACGCTGGTAATAATAGATTACCGGTGAGATTATTATAATAAGCTAAGCTCGCACTCTCACTGCCCGCCGCGTAGCCTATATCGGATCGTACCGAGGCACGCCGCTAGAAGGAGATCTGCGAGAAAACTGCACTCGGGTCGAAAGGCCATCGGCCAGACAACCTACCTACGAATCTGGCCAACTAACACTAAGTGGCATCCATGGACCCAGACTGCGATTGGCTCATATGCACACGCATTCTCGTCCTATCTTTCTTTCTCCCGCAGCGCAACGATCATCGCGGCGCGGCGATGACGCACGAGGGACAATCTCGCACCGGAGAGAGAGAGAGAAAGAGAGATATCACCGTTTACGTGCGTGCATATATTTTAGTATTAGGTTGAAACCGAAATCAACTAGCGGCGAAAGAAACGCGCGATACGCGAACGAGTTTCAAAATAAATCCCGTCTTGTGAACGGAATGCAATATGTAAAAATATGAAACGTAAATAAGCCAAGTATACAAAGTATGCTTCGAAACCGGCGTTGAATATTTTTCATTTCTTTCATTTTAGATCAATGCGAAAATTTTATATAAATACTTGCGTGTATATGGGAATGTTCCTCTCTGAATAAATCATTTCGCGAATTCATCACCATTTTAATAAAAAAATTTTTTAAATTTTTTAATCAAAAGAGACGCAGCCAGAATTATATTTTTTTACTGCAAAATATACATGACCAGATAAAAGAATAAGTTCTTGTGTAATATTGCGATATTTCACATACACGTTAAGATAATACGTAAAAATATGTAGATTATAATATCTTATTCTGTTATCATGTAGAAAACAGATTTCAAGTAAATGAATTTTATAGACAGCCAATTAATTCTGAAAAGCTTCTGAAAAGCTTTAGCTAATTTTCAAACATCCTACATATCCAACAAAATATTAGGAATAAATTAAAGATATAATAATGTTACATAAAGGTAAAGAATAATATATTTCTTCTACCTTTTGATTTAAAATCTCAAAGAATGGCGATGTTGAATACAAATTTCTCTATAAGAAGACTGCGATAAAATGGCATAAAACTCGAGGAATCAGAATATATTTTTATTCGCTTTCAGTGCTGTAAGTATTTTTAAATAAATATCATTTTCATGTCAATAATCATATATAGTATAAATGCGATAGTTTCGTATATAATTTTTGAATGTTAATAATATTTGAAACACGTGGCGATACAATGTTTAGCACCAAAAGCTTAATAACTTCTCGCGTACACACAAGTGCCAAATGTGTAGAACCCATTACAGAAAGCGCCCGTTACGCAATCGCGTATTTGCTGTCTAAACAGCCGTGGAGAACAAAACGGTCAGCTGGTCGGTCATTCATACCGCGCGAATGCAGAATACATTCGCCGCACGCGTCAAAGGAGACATTAACGGGACGAACTTCTGCTGTTGTTTCAGTTATCAAGATAATGTTTTCGCGCAGAAACGAGCTCCTCGCGTTACGATGCAATAAGAGACGCAACAAGACGAATAATGAACGTCTCTTTGTCGCAAAGGATCAGATTTCAAGATACTTCAAGGAAAAGCTGCAATGCAGCAGAACATAATTTAAAGAAATTAAGGAAACATATTATGAACACTGAGAGAGCCAAATTTAATTACAAATATACGTATAATGTATACAAATGGAACATCTTTACTTAATAAAATTCAAACTTTGGAATTATAACTTCTTTAATAAAGATGCTACGAAGTAATTCACGTTCATATTAAATTATAATTATATTAGACATATTAGAACTGTTATATTCATATTCATATGCAGTTCGTGATTCAGTTGAAGGTCTGTTAAGTATTCAAGCTACTGTATATTCAAGTAAGACTACTTCGAATAAACTTTGAGCAGTGAAAGCGGAAATCTGAGCTCGTACAGAGTTCGTGCTGTCTAGGAAAATCGCGAAACTCGGTTGTAGCTTCAACTGGGGGCAGAATCGGCTGTCAGAGTTCGCTGAAATTTCAATGGAAATCGGAGGAAGTCGGTGATATTCGCAAAAACACTGCTGCGCCCCGGGATGAAGGAAGTTTGCAATATTTTCCAATGAAATTCGCGAGTAAACAGGAACGTTAGAAGAACGCTAGGCTGCCCGATTTGAACGTGTAGCTGAGGTTTCGCGAAGAGACTACAAGAGACTACAAGAATATAATTATATATTTATCCTGCCAGGCGAAACTTGGAATTAAAACTTTGAATCTAAACTTCAAATTAAAACTTCATTTAAAAATCTTCAATTAAAACTTTGAATTAAAACCGACAGGCACGACGGGAGGGGAAGGGAAGGAGGGGAACGTACGACCACCGTGGTTTTCTGTTTCTTCGAGTAATAACTTGCGCGGCTAACTACCGCAATCAGTACAGTAGAGTCCGCGCGCGGAGTTGACTCGCGACTCATATATGAGGAGAGAGAACACGATGTTCCCGACAAGCTCCCGCTGACCCACTGTGTGTGTATCATTTACACAGGCAGTCATTCACGTCGGTCGAGAACGTGCGCAACGTTAATCCGGCGCGTACAGCAGAGAACCGAGGACGTAAATGGCGTCAGCGGACGGTCGAGTTTCTACGTTATTTCGGTCGTTATCCGCCATGCGAGTATAACGTCACCGACGACTGTTTGCACGATGCTACCCCAAGCGTGGCTCCGAAGCCGCGAAATTCACGAAGGAATTAGGTTGACTCGACCGAAGTTAGACCGCGCACGCGCCGACTTGCTCCCGAATTAATAACGATAGCAAGTTAAATTAAGGTAAAGTTAATATTACATTCGAGAGGGAGGAGAGAGAGAAAATTAGATCGAGAAAGCAAGATCGACGTGCGCCTTGCGAATCAATAATTTTAACGCGCACCTGGATCAAGTGTCCTTGAAGAACTTGCTGAAAAACTTTGGAACTCCACGCCAACTTCGAGAATGTCTAGAAGGGTCCGGAAGAATTACAACGAAAGTACGAAAGGGGCAGAATAATAAATGTAAAATTGATGTGTAGGGCTGATTATCTTTAGATGAAATAATTTTGTACATGAAATTTATCATAACTACTTTTTCCCTTTTTTTCGATTAATTCTTTTACTCGTGAGAGGGAGAGAGAGAGAGAGAGAGAGAGAGAGAGAGAGAGAGAGATTAATATTGTTTGAAATATAATTTCTTTCTGAGAAACTTCACAAAAATGTCATCAAAAATTTATTACTTATTTTAATATTAAAAAAAATGCTTTCACTTGTATAGTTTATGTACTCTCCCCTTTGTGCAGTAATGCATAAATATGTAAAAATTAAACTTTCATTTTTCGGCAAAAAAGCGAAATCTTTTTAAAAAATAATTATTTTTTTTGTTACAGTTTCTTTTACGATCGTTCAGCCAGTAAAAAGCAATAGTAATTTGCAAGAAAATGTAATTCGATATATTATAAATATTGTGAATGTAAAACACGGTTTAACTAGCTTTATTTCTCGAGTTCTACGCCATGCAACGAACTCGACGCTGTGGCATAATCGTCTTACACGCTACACGATTCCCACGGGCGTCGCTTTGAAGCGTAAACGGCCGAAAAAACGCTGAAAAAGACAACAACTAGCCGCGAACAAAGCGGAGTGCGCACCGCAACGGTATCTTTCCCCTCGCCCGAACCTTAGCCGATGCAAATGCACGTGCCGCCGGTTTTTTTTTTCTACAACGCGCATGTGGTGCACCTCCGCGAGAACAAGCTGCATCGTCTGGGCAAGTTAATTTTCAAACTACGTCGATGCACACTGTAGCCCCGGATCCTTTGATGCACTTTGATCCTTGACGCTGAAATATCGCTGTGCAAAAAGGCCGGATAGAACAGTAGTTTATCGATTGGGCGACAAGGTTAATGTATCGCTGCACTACGCCCGTGTTTCCAGCAAAATATTTATGACATTCATTTTCGAGAAAGGAGCGCGACTGTGCTCGTTACGTGTATGTACAGACGAGCGTGTGCTTGCACGCGGATGTGCGGGTATAATTGAAAATACGCTGTTACGAATTCCCTTTAAACCAAATACCCTCGATCGCGTTTGCTGTTTTTTGTTTTTCGCGACGTCTGTTGTTGTCGAATGCGATAAACGCCGGTATCGTTCGCAAACAGCTAAAATTAATTATTGGGAGGCACAGGGAATTATAAACAATCTGATTTATCCTCCGTCCTACCGTCATTATTGCGTTTGATCGTGTTATTGATTTCGCGTCAATATTCCGTTCCTAGGACATTTCTGCGAATGTTGGTAGCGTTAAATGGTTTTACTTGCTTTCGAAATTAATTTCATTTTATTCGATCAAAAATTAGAATCAATAAACGCAATATATGTAAGATATATATTTATAAATTATATTCATATTCATACATTTTATTTTATTCGTATTTTTTGGAAAACCAGATTTATTACCTTTTTTCATAACTTACTTTTAATCGATATAACTTTTAATCAAATACAATAAAATAATATATATATATGAACTCTGTAAAATTGCAGAAACATAGCTGTTCCCTCGCACCAGTACCAGCGTCGAAGATGAGTGAGTGGTTTACGAGGCCGAGCATCTGGCTACCAATCACTACGGCCGTTTGGCAACACATGCGTCCGGACAAGATCACGCTAACCAGTACACGTTACGAAGGGTACGGAGGTTCAACGTGGTTGGAAGATTGTCCGGTCCTCGAATAACGGCGCGGGCCATACGAGAAATCACGGCGGAGACAGGATGAAGCCAAAGAGCGCCGCAATTGCGGAGGGAGGAGGGTAGTTAAGACCTGATTTATTTGGCAATTTGGCGCGGGTTCCCGTAACCGCAGCTTTTCGAAAAGTTAGTGAATTCTTTCGGGTCACTTCTCAACTGGGACAGCCGCCAGACTATCGCGACGTTTTTTTCGCTTATGGCACTTTGCGCGCTACTTGTTGTCGCAAGCAGGAAAGAATTGTCGAATTGCGATCACTGCCGACTTACAAGACTTCTATAGCCGTCTACAGATCTCTCTATATCATCTCTATATTATCTTAAAAAAAAAGTTCAAAGAATACTGTAATCGAAGTGAAATTATCTTCGAGAGTTGCTCGGAAAATTCTTGTAAAATAAATAAAGTGCTAAAGATCGTCAAAAGCTTTATCTTTTTTTTTTGCTCTTCTTTTTTCTTTACCTTTCCTACCGTATTGCCTCTCGCAATAGCGAAATACGATGTCGCAATGCGCATCTGACCAATGCGATCGTCTCTCTCGTGACAAAAGGTTATTAAATGTCACGGGGTTTTCCTGCGGTTGGAAAACTCGGGCAGGCAAGTAAACTACTCGCGGATCTTGTTATATATCACGACTGGAATTGGGTTGGCCTAGAGAGGAACGATCGTCGGTATGGGAATAGAGAGACCCATGCGAATGCCGATGCATATTTCACGGCGCCAGCCTTAATTTCGCGGATCTTTCATACTCGCCCCATACAAATCCGCTACCCTTGAAGGAGAGGGAAATTTTTCCCGGGCAATTCCGTCACCGGCTTAACATTAAAGAACTTGGCGGTAATCTTTGATTATAATTTCGCGTTTTAGCGAGAGATCGTCTTTTATGTCTGGGAAAGTTAAAGTTAAGCGCGTCAGCATTATGCAAATAAAAGTGGAAACTTTTTTACAGAGCGCAGTAGAGATTTCTCCATGAAGGAAAATATAACGCGGCGATATAAACGAAAGCGAGAACGCGCGTTTGCAAGCGGACGACTTTTCAGAAATTAATCTACAAGTTCCATCGACGGAGGAAATGTGATTAAATTTTCATGTAAAACTCCTAAGGATTGCTGGAGCAGCGATTCGCGCAGTTGGAGAAACTGAGCCAAAAAAAGCTAACGAAAGAAGAAACGGCGGATCAAAATCTCGGTGGTACTTGGAACAACGCCACGTATTATCGATGATCGAGAGATCGGACCGACGAAAAGGGCAGAGCAGAGCGCGTCGGCCGGGTCTTCGGATCGCGGTCATAAATCGTCGGGCAAAAAATTCGCTGAGACGAACGACGCCGAAAAACGCCGACCATGAAAGGGCGATCGCGCGAGAAATAATAATTCGGCAAAATCGAATCGCTATTAAACGCAGTTACAATAATTTTTCGCGGATTTATGGCTTCGGTGAGGCGAGACACGTCGAATCCGTTCTCCTTCCGTAGAATATTCAGCATTGAAGCAAGTGATAAATTTTTCCTACTATTTTTCAAATTATAAATTAGCAAAGCAACTTAAAAAAAATCTCTCGTCTTATTAACCGGGAACGAAGAACGTGAAATCTCGCACGTTTCTATTATCGAGTGCAAAACGCATTTTCTCGCGTAACGGTAACTTTGTCTTTGGCGCGGAATGCACATTTCTTTCTCGGGACTGTCTCGAAGCAGCGGAAAACGTAATGATCCCGCGGTCCCTCCTGCAATGCGCAAGATACACTCGTTCGCGCGGAACGACAAAGGCGACTAGCTCGCGACCGGATCGATAACCAATATCCAGAGAAACTGGATCGCCTCGCGTGGAACACTCCTTTTCGCATACAGGTAGGGTATACCTGAAGCACCTTCTCGTTGCCTTACCGGCGCACGTACGATATTATAGGCGTGCATTAGCCACGCGACGGATATACTTGCACACCCCGTCATCATAATCCGATGCACGCGGCGCGCGTAGGCGTTCCATTTTCGTAACTTTGCATATAGTGTATACTATACTCCTCGTACAGCGATCTCGAGTATCGCGAGACGATTTTCAAAACGCGAGCGAGCCATCAGGAATTGCATTGCACATAGAAACAGTAATTTTATGTTGTCGTAGCAATAGTAGAAGATAACAATCCTATCAGTGACAGATACTTAATTAGAGAATCGTGTACGCGAATAAATTTCACGAGAAAATACACGAACCTAATTGGCGACGGATAACATCTCTCGTAACTTTGAATCGATGTCGCTCGCTATGTTCTCCGCTTCGCAAGAACGGGCCAGGATCACCCGCAATAAATTGAAGGCGTGAGGAGGAAGGAGAAAAAGGAAGCGTAGTTTCGCGATAATCGAGGGGGATCGAGGGAGGGCTGGAAAGAGACTGCGCCGTATTTTATGACGAAGCGAACGGACATAACCGTGAGAAGGCAGTGAATGCGGTGAAGGAGGGAGAGAAGCGAGAAAGGAGTGAACCGGAAGGGCCGTACGTAGACGAGCAAAAAGTGATCGCGGTGTAATTATACGGGTGTGATGATACCGCGGTACGAAGGTCTGCTCGAAAAGCAAAAGTAATCGGTCGAATCGATAAGCGGACGTGGAAACTCTTTCCCTCTGCATCGGGCGCGACTGTGTCTGATCCGATCCTTTTTCCTCATACCTTTTGTTCACTCTTTCCTCTTTTCCCTCTGTCCCTTCCGCCGTGCCGCGCGATGCTGTATTCTGAATTCAATCCTGTGTACGGACCCAGAAAATTCTGGTCATATTCTTTCTGAATGGCTTCATATTTCGCCCTGGAAGCGAAACCGCGGAGAAAGAGACTACCGATAATTTGTCTCTGATTTTTTAATTAAACACGAGTTTATTTGGCTACGGAGGCGATTCGATTAATTATTCAATTTCATTACTCTCGATTAACTGGATGGATAATATGTGCCAAACTAATGAAAACGTCGAAAAATACGTAACATTGAATTTTCTTCAAACCTTCTTCACAACAGACAAAATTGACATACTATTAGGGCAAAAAGATCATAATTCTTTAATTATAATGTAAGAATCAAGAAGAGAGTTGTTTACTATATCGCTCATTTTTATCCGGTTTTCGTATATGAAATGTGATAATTGATATCGTTTTACAATATTACGTTTGTTTTACAATATAAAAACCCACTTTGTTGCGAAAACATTCCGAGTTGCGAAAAAATAATTTATTTCCGAACAGAAAAAATTTTTTTTTCGATAAACTACGTTTCAATCGTTTCAATTTTATCTATACCGTTAGCACGATATTAATACACGCACTTACAAAATATTTTGTTTTTTTTTATTATACATCGATCGTAAAATATATATTATAAGAGAATTTTGGAAACGGAAAATTTGACGATAATTAAACTATCAAATTTCGGCATTGCGCCGAAGGCGATTCTCCATTTCTACATGTCGGCGAGCGGCTGTGGCCCGTTCCCTCTTTAACCCTCCCCCCCTTTAACTGTGATTAACGAAATCACGATGCCGTTCATTAGGAAGATCCGGTGAAACTATTTCTCTGAGGTTTCGTGCCGTACCGGGATTTCATCGTGATGCAGTTTCGAGCTCACCCTCCGGGCGACTGTAGCAACGGAGAAACGAGCGGACAATGCACACGTAGTTTCGTGCTCTCCGATTCTGCGACCGCGGTTCCAAAGGGACTGTTTAAGTCCCGTCATTAAGCTCGTAAGCACGGTTCTAATGCCAGGACACAAAGACGGGAAACGTACAACAGAAACCAAAGCGGAGAGAACAAGCTGACGGTACAGCCTGGAGAAATCAGGAAATTGCATCGCGCACGTGCATAATTGGCTACATCGTCATTGTAATCTTTTATCACAAGTCAAAATAGAAGGAGATAGATTTTGATAATCCAAAAATTCTCCGTCGAAGATCAACTTTTTCCTCTTATCTAAAAATTTCCTTCTTTTATTTTCTATGGACGAAATTCTCGACTGTTCGCAATAATATACTTCAAAAATTCGCAATTAACGTATAGTAT